>CAWUDS030004750.1:17500-33088 GCA_963859935.3 Lathyrus sativus | reverse complement strand
CTCGCCAAATCTGAAAAAAACCGGAGGTTATTTGTATTCCCCGGAAACCTCCCCCTACATCACCATTCAATATTTCTTGGCCTACTATTGGCCAAACCACCTGGGCACTAGGTCGAATGTGAGTAGGATCATTTAGCCATGCTTCATAATTTGAAAAACGAGCACCATGGAAATACATGCCACTCAGCCAAAGAAAGATAATGGAGAGTTGACCGAAATGAGCACTAAATACTTTTCGGGAAATCTCCTCTAAATCACTAGTATGGCTATCGAAATCATGAGCATCAGCATGTAGGTTCCAGATCCAAGTAGTAGTATCAGGTCCCTTAGCTATTGTTCTTGAGAAATGACCAGGTTTTGCCCATTGCTCGAAAGAAGTTTTTATGGGATCCCTATCTACCAAAATTTTGACTTTTGGTTCCGGCGAACGAATAATCATTGAGTCCTCCTCTTTCCGGACAACACATACAAAGAGACCCGCCAACATAAAACATAATTCGTGAACTTATGAGAAATGTTTATATTGAATATCTTTCTCTTCTATCTCCCATCTATTCCATATTTTCTTGAGTTATTCACTAGAACAATTAGGATCCGGAAGTGAATCCGGGGCAAGTGTTCGGATCCATTATGACATAGCAGTGAGGCGCTCAACGGACCCTTTTATTTGATTGATGGGGACAATAAACTATCAAAAATTCAATATATATAATGGATTTTCTATATATTTTATTCTCTATTAGAGAATAAAATATAGACAATAATATTTGAATTAGAATAAAAAAAGAAAATAATAAAAAGACTGTTCTTATTCAAAACGCCCTGTGATCTTCAACCAATTCTGTGCCTCAATATAATTACCAGGGGTAAGGGCTATAGCTTGTTTCCAATATTCAGCAGCTTGATCAAACCAAGATTCTCCAATTTCAGAATCTCCCTGTCGAATGGCCTGTTCTCCGCGGTCGGAATAGGGGAGTAAAATCCTTCCCTTAGAACCGTACTTGAGAGTTTCCTGACTCATACGGCTCAACAGTCAATTCTTTTGATCTTCCATTTTTTCTGGAGTTAATAACAAGAAAAGAGGTTAATTACATGAGTTTAAAACTTGAATTTGGATTAATAATTCAATTGAATCCTTTGTTTTTAGTTTTATCTTTTCTCCTACCTTCTGAAGAAGAAGGCATCGACATTAATACTAACGCTCTTATTTGAATTTTCTCAAAGGTAACTATCTCGAGTTCATATATCATTTCATATATAATATATCTATTTCTATAGAATCTGTGAGAAAGACTTTTCTTCATAAGAAAAGACTTACTATCTTTGGGATCTGATACTACACCGCTGCTCAAAACCTTCGGGGATCAACTTTATTACATAAGTTGATTTCGAATCTATCATCATATAAGTAAGCAGTTCTGGTTGTATCGGCCAAAAACCTTGTTAATTGATCTTTACGGTGCTTCCTTTATCAATTAGATCTTTTATCCATAGAAAAAAGTATCTAGGCATATATATATTCTATTTCTTCATATTTTTACTTCTATGAATATGAAGTTTCTTTCTTTGCTACAGCTCATAAAAATCGTTGTTTCGAACGATATATATGTAGAAAGCCTATTTTTTTTGTCTAGTATTTATGACTATTAGTGGAGGTTCTTTTCTTTTTTCTTTCTATAGTGGAGATAGTCGCACGTAATGACAGATCACGGCCATATTGTTAAAAGCTTGAGGTAAGAAAGGGTTTCGTTCGAGTGCCCGAAAATAGTATTCCAAAGCTTTTGTATGTTCTCCGTTACTTGTGTGGATAAGGCCGATGTTATAAAGTATATAACTTCGATCATAGGGATCAATTTCCAGTCGCATCGCCTCATAATAATTCTGTAAAGCTTCCGCATAATTTCCTTCAGATTGAGCCGACATCCGTTACGGTCGTCATTCGGTTCAAAGAATCTCCGTTCCAGAACCGTACGTGAGATTGTCATCTCATACGGCTCCTCCTTTATGTGGATAATGAGAAACATCCATGGAATCAAAAAAGATTGCAATATTCTCATTATCAACTGAGCGGGACTAGTGTTTTTACACGAAATCTCTAGCCAACCTTTCTGTAAAGGATCTTTTATTAACATTTAGTAAGTTATTACTGGATAAATCAATCGTAACTTCAACAATTTATTTGTCCTCAACGCCGCTTAATTTCCCGGAATTAGTCACTTCAACAGTCTTTGATGGTTATATGGGTATCCAAAATACGAACGAGATGGATGTTTGTTGTCCCAACCATTCTAGTTAGTCCCGATCCCGATAAGAAAGGAAGGATTTTTTTTACAAATTTTTCTCCTGTTGTTGATTCCCTAGCGTAGTGCTTCTTCCCCCATGCCGCCTATTTGTACTAGTGGAGTAGGATTCACCTAACCCCATAAATAGGTATATATAGGTATAACCTTTCGCTTAATACTATAAACCTAAAATTGAAGCATATTGAGGCTGCATTAATCGGGAATACACGACAGAAGGGATTAATCGTTTTATTTCCAAACTTCACCTTCAGCAAGCGTCGGTTTTTTTTGATTTGTCTCTGAAGAATGTATCTTTCTCCTAAGACTGAGATCGGTAAAAAAAAAAAATAATCAAATCGCACCATCTCTGTAATAAGTGAATGCCTCTTTTTCTCCAGAAGTTGTGGGAATTATTCGTAATAAGATATTGGCTACAATGGTAAAGGTCTTATCAATAAAATTTCCATTTATCCGAGATCTAGTCATAGGTAGCAATCCATTCTATAATTTCATTTTTTATCGCGTGATAAAATAATTCCCCAAACAAAGGAATTGTACAATACAGTACGAAATAACGTAAAAATGGACTTATTAATCAAATTACTTTATTCTACGGTAGGCTTTGAAGTTGAAGTAGAATTTTTTTTTTTTTAGTTTCAATTGATTGTATTGTGTGCGCTTACGCAAATGGGATATAAATGCCTCACTATTCACTCGATTTAGGGACATAATCATTATGTAGGAGAGATGGCCGAGTGGTTCAAGGCGTAGCATTGGAACTGCTATGTAGGCTTTTTGTTTACCGAGGGTTCGAATCCCTCTCTTTCCGCACCCTTACCAAGTTCATCAATGTTACTGACGTCAATGTTTTAAATAATATATAGATAAAATTATTGCAACTTTTATATGCATTCTCTATTCCTAATTTGTTTCTGTAATATAGAAAATTGTGCATAAAGTGGGCAAGGAATAACAATTTTGCTACACCCACTTCTATACACGAATGGGGGGGGAAAATACTCGGATCAAAATTCTTGTTATTTTAACGAGGTTTAAGTCTGACGAGAATAATATTCTACAACCAGCAATTCATTAATTTTCAAACCAACCCATTTACTATCTATTATTTGATTGACTAATCCTTTATATTGGTCTGGATGAAGAGTCAAATGGGTTGGCACTCTTTTGCGGGGGGCTGATTTAAGAGAATTTTGAATTATAGTTCTCGATTTTTGTTCATCCTTGGCTGTAATAATATCTTTAGGTTTACAACGATAACTTGGTATATCTACTATACGACCATTAACTAAAACATGTCTGTGGTTAACTAATTGACGGGCTTCAGGAATAGTCGCAGCCATACCCAATCGAAAAAGTATGTTATCTAAGCGCATTTCTAGTAATTGGAGTAAAACCTGGCCGGTTGACCCTTTCGCTTTTCCAGCGATACGAACGTATTTAAGCAATTGTCGTTCTGTAAGACCATAATGAAAACGCAATTTTTGTTTTTCTTCTAAACGAATACGATATTGAGATTTTTTACTGGAGAGCGATTCTTCGCTTCCAACTCTTCTAACTGGAAGCTCTTTTCTGGTTAGTCCTGGTAAAGCCCCCAGACGGCGTATTTTTTTGAAACGAGGCCCTCTGTAACGTGACATAAACACTCCTTTTTAAAATGGAAAATCTCATAAAGAAAAATCAAAACTAAACTAAATGACAAATATGATATTATAAATGAAGTGAAATCTACTTCAAGTATTGTACTATTAAAGTATTGTACTACTGTAGTACAAAGAAGAATTAGAAGGATTCTATCAGTATCCGAATGGAATTCTATTCTATCGATATAGAAATAAAAAAGAAATAAAAAAAGCCGGCTATCGGAATCGAACCGATGACCCTCGCATTACAAATGCGATGCTCTAACCTCTGAGCTAAGCGGGCTCTCAGAACACAAATTGTGCATTTATCAGAATTCTTTCCTAAACTACTGGGATCCTAGTTATTAACTATTTCATATTAGCTCTTCATAACACAATTACTATATCATAACATAATCAAATAAATACAAAAAAAGATAGAATATCCCATATTTATTTGATATTCTAGTATATAGAATATGATACAAATCGGAATCATTTAAAAATACGAATCCAAATTATTTTCATTACCAATTACCTAGAATACTCTTTTTATCCATTTATCTAATAATTAATAATTTATCCAATATTTTTGGATCCATAAAAAAAGAATTGGATAAAAAATAATTTTCATCCATATCATATAGTAAGATTCTCTTTTTTTTTTTAGTTTTGAATTCCATTTTGGAATATTTGGATTCTTCCAATTTCTATTATTTATCTATTTCGATTATTAATAATTCATATTTATTATATGTATTTATCCCGATCCTTATTATTTTTATTTATATAATTTGAATTATGAAAAGTAGAATGGAATTCGATAGGAAGATTATTTCTATGTATATCTTCTTTATATATTCTTTAATATTCTAGAATACTTTCTATTTCATTCTATCTAGATTAATAGATAGAATATATCTATAGAAAATAGTAAAGAGTATATAGAATATTATCTTTAATATAAAAAAATATTACTATAAATAAATATTTTAAGATATATATAATATTCTTTCTTAATATTATTTTATTGAATTCAATAATGACTAATTAGATTACAGTTATTTATATTCAATAATGATTATGCATTAAGATGAAATATGTATAATGTATTTTATACATATAATATAAAAATATGGATTTATACATATCCATTTGAATTCTAAAAAATTGGATGGATTATCCAAAGAAATTGGATTGGATAAGTAATGAAAAATTAGATCCTTCTATTGAATTTCTAACTGAATATCGAAATCTAAATTAATAAATAGATTTTTATTATTTTCGTTATAAGGTCTGTATCGGTCTGCTCGAAGGAAAAAAAGAATCGAACGTTAGAGTATTCGAAATTCTATCAAAAAAGAATAGAAGGGGTACATCTAAAATAGAGATATATGTAGTATATATCTCTGTATATTGAATTGCGAATACAGAGATAATAGAATCATTTCTGATTCGAGTAAATACGGGTATCTGATATAGATGAAAGAAAATCTATCAACAAAAAACAAATAGAAGGAAATTTTAATTTTCCCAACCCAATATGGGAGTAGATTTCAACAAATAAATTCAACAGTTCCAGCATATAATTCTCAGAATACAAATGAAAAAACATCCTAATGCGATATGATATCAATCTCAAAGAAAAAACGGGGGATATGGCGAAATTGGTAGACGCTACGGACTTAATTGGATTGAGCCTTGGTATGGAAACTTACCAAGTGAAAACTTTCAAATTCAGCGAAACCCTGGAATTCAAAATGGGCAATCCTGAGCCAAATCCTTCTTTCCGAAAACAAATAAAAGTTCAGAAAGTGAAAATAAAAAAAGGATAGGTGCAGAGACTCAATGGAAGTTGTTCTAACAAATGGAGTTGACAACATTCAATTGATTAATGAAGATTTCTAACTTCTATTTGTAAATATTTGGATTCTATCACAATTGAAACATTAGAATCAAATCAATTACAACTGGAAGAAAAAATCAATGAATAGAATATTCATTGCTCAAATCAGTCACTCCAACATAATCTGATGGATCAGTTGAATAACTTATTAATCAGACGAGAATAAAGATAGAGTCCCATTCTACATGTCAATACCGACATCAATGAAATTTTGAGTAAGAGGAAAATCCGTCGACTTTAGAAATCGTGAGGGTTCAAGTCCCTCTATCCCCAAAAAATTTCCCTCCTATATTCTGGCCCTTTTTGGATTTACTTGACATAGACTCAAGTAATTTCTTAGATTTCGGATGGTGCGTCAAGAATGGTCGGGATAGCTCAGACGGTAGAGCAGAGGACTGAAAATCCTCGTGTCACCAGTTCAAATCTGGTTCCCGGCAACTCATTATGTATGAGTATCTATTCCCATATTTCTTTTGAAAAAAGGGAATAGATACATATTTATTAGTGGTCTTAATCATCCTACATAATTTATGTAGGCGTACGGCGATATGCTCTTTCTAGATGAAGAATGAATGGATGTATATTCTAGGGATCAAAAGGAAGTATGAAAATGAATGATTCAAGTTTGTTTTGATTTTTTCTGCGCTGCAATAACAATTGTTAATATTTCAATTGAAACAATATTCAAATGCTTCAATTAGTTGCTTGAAACACCAAGCAGAACTTTTTCAGTTCATCCTATTGGCTCGTCCGAAATCAGTATTGCTCCATCCCATTTTTGAATCTCAATGAATCCCTCTTATAATAAGAGAGGAATGAAACCTCTATTATTCTGACTAATCGATAAGTCAATGGACATACAGATATTTCTTTCTTTAATATCTGGGGTTGTCGAAGTTAAGATTACTTTCTTATTTTTCGCATTTAGTGAGCATCTTGTATTTCATAAAAATTAGGGGCGATATAATCTTTACGCAAAGGCCATCCTATCCAACTTTCGGGCATTAAAATACGTTTCAGACGCGGATGATTATCATAATAGATTCCTAACATATCATAAGATTCCCTTTCTTGAAAATCTGCACTTTTCCAAACCCAGAAAATAGAAGGAATTCTCGGATTTTGCCTTGGGGTAAATACTTTTATGCATACCTCTTCGGGTTGATCTAGACTATACTCTATTCTCGTAAGATGATAGACACTCGCTAATAGTCCTCCTGGTGCTACATCATAGGCACATTGGGAACGTAGATAATTGTAACCATATACATATAAAATAACAGCAATCGAATGCCAATCCTCGGGCTTTATTTGTAAAGTCTCTATTCCTTGGTAATCAAAACCCAAAGATCTATGAACTATTCCGTGTTTGACTAGCCAAGCAGACAAATTACCTTGCATTTTTTGATTTCTCCCGAGTTTTTTATAAGATTGGTATAAGTATTTACCATTTATTTCCATTACAATGAAATTTTGTCAGATTGACTTGCTTGCTATTTCTTATTGTATTTTGTACAAAAGGATCCTGTTTAATTCACTTTTTCGTTCGTCGGAGGATACTTAATTTTTTTATATTTCCAAAATGTGTCCGAGGTTATCTCGGAAATAGATGATGGTTGATAGAATAATCCTTTATTAGAATTGCCGGTATGAGTACTGTGTCCAACATCAAATTTGTGGTTGGTAGTAAAACACCTACGTTGATAACTAATTGGATCTTCATAGATTTCTCGAGATATTTTCTTACGAAGTTTTGTTATAGCATCTATAACCGCTTCCGGTTTAGGTGGACAGCCCGGCAAATAGACATCCACAGGAATTAGCTTATCCACGCCCCGAACAGTACTATAAGAATCGGTACTGAACATACCTCCTGTAATTGTACAAGCTCCCATAGCAATAACATATTTTGGTTCGGGCATTTGCTCATATAATCGAACTAAAGAAGGAGCCATTTTCATAGTTACGGTGCCCGCTGTTAAAATGAGGTCTGCCTGCCTAGGACTAGAGCGTGGTACCAGTCCATAACGATCGAAGTCAAATCGCGATCCTATTAATGAAGCAAATTCAATGAAGCAACAACTAGTACCATAGAGAAGCGGCCATAAACTGGATAGTCTTGACCAATTTGAAAGATCATTTAATGTAGTAGAAATAACTGAATTTTTGGTTTTTTGATCAAGTAAGGGAAACTCAATGGAATTCATAACTGTCTCAATGTTTTGTTTAATTGTCTAAATATTCAAGAATTAAGACCATTCTAATGCTCCCTTTCGCCATGCATAAACTAAACCAACAATTAGGATAAGCACGAAGATGAAAGCTTCTATAAATACGGATACCCCTAATACATCAAAACTCATTGCCCATGGGTAAAGAAAGACTGTTTCAACATCAAAAACAACAAAAACGAGAGCAAACATATAATAACGGATTTCAAATTGTAACCAAGCATCGCCCATCGGTTCTATTCCAGATTCATAACTAGAAAGTTTTTCTGGCCCTTTCCTAATTGGAGCTAAAATTCCAGAAATTAGAAATGCCAAAATAGGAATAAAGATCGATATTATTAGAAATGTCCAAAAAATATCATATTCATAAAGCAAAAACATAAATGTACTCCTATGAATGTGGAAAATATACTGGATTCATATTAATTCTTAGTCGATTTGAATTTAAATTTCAAAATTATTAGATTCATTAATCTAAATAGAAATGCTTTGTATTTTATTAAGTTTACATTTTAAAAGTTGACATTATTTCTAGATTAGTATCTGAGTATACTAATACTAATATTAGTATATCATTAATCTATTCAAATAGAAATGAATTGATTCATTCTTTCGATTACAAAAAGTATTTCAACTATATTTATACTACTAGTATTACTAGTATGGAGTATTTAGTATTCCATATACTACTACTATACTAAATATAGTAGTATCGGTAGTACTATTAGGGCTATACGGACTCGAACCGTAGACCTTCTCGGTAAAACGGATCAAACTATTATTATTATCAAAATGATTTGAATTGTTTTAAAGACCCAACGTGCATTTTTTTTTTTTTGCATTGGGCTTTTTCATTAACTGATAGAAATATCAATTAGTCTACCATCTTTTTTCTTTACACAAAGAAAAAGGAAATGACTCCCTGTGCTCTGATTTCTTATTTAGATCAAAATCTAAGAGCACTACCAAAGTTTTTCAAAGAAGAAGGTTATTCTGACGTAGGTCTGCTTCTGGCCTGGATCAACTTAAGTTAAATGGACTCTCTATCAACCTACTTCAATAAAAATATCAAATAGGAAATGAAACTTCATACACCTTAAAGTTCATAAGATAGGAAGAAAAGATATTTTTTTGGAGGTCCCTAGCCTCATTGCCTAGCATTGAATAGATTTTAGTATTCACCTTATCAATATCTCATTATGGATTCCATTTGACGTCTAAATCCTTTGTCAGGCTATTGTTCTCTTAATTTTCTTTCTGGAGTAAGACATTGATTTATCAATTAAGATCAACTCTTTTAATTACATGATGGACTCCTATGAAAAAACATTGGCGCATGTGTAAACGAGGTGCTCTACCTAACTGAGCTATAGCCCTTGTGCTTTTGATACAGATTTGATCATATTCGATAAATAAATTCTTGTCAAGATAAATATTAAATTACATGATCCAATCTCTTTGATTTATATTGCGTTTGTATTATTTATAAATAATATAACATTTATAATCCATTGATCTGATCGAGAGCTACTTTTTTTATTTAGGATGATAAATGACCTACTTAACTCAGTGGTTAGAGTATTGCTTTCATACGGCAGGAGTCATTGGTTCAAATCCAATAGTAGGTAAGGTATTGGTAGAACTTAGTAGATACCATTGATTCCGGTATCTAATAAGTTTTTCTACTCACCATTTTTTTTTATTGTAATTTTCTATCTTTTTTCTATTTTTTGGCTGCACCAACTTGTTACGAGATCCTCTTGATAGGCTCTACGATAGCCTCGACTCGTGTCTTAGCTCGCCGGAGAGCTAGATTTGCTTCAATTGTTTGTCTCTTGCCTTCAGCCTTATTTAAGTTAGCTTCTGCTATTTTAAGAGTTTGTTGTGCTTCTTGTGGATTAATGTCACTAGCCCTTTCTGCATCAGGTACTAAAATAGTGATCTCATTATTGCCGATTCTAGCAAAACCACCCATCAGAGCCATCGTTAACCATCGGTCCTTAAGGCGTATTCTCAAAATACCTATATCTAAAGCTGTGGCAATAGGCACATGATTTTTTAATACCCCAATTTGTCCACTATTAGTAGATAAAATAATTTCTTTCACTTCTGAATCCCAAACAATTCGATTGGGGGTCAGTACACAAAGATGGAAAGTCATTTCTTGAATTTGTTCTCCATTTCTAAGTTAAGTTCGTAGCCTTCGCAGTAGCTTCATCGATATTACCCACCAAATAAAAGGCTTGTTCAGGAAGACTATCTAATTCTCCAGAAAGAATCAATTGAAATCCTCTAATTGTTTCTGCGAGACCAACATATTTCCCTGGGGAACCAGTAAATACTTCTGCTACGAAAAAAGGTTGTGATAAGAAACGTTCCATTTTTCGTGCTCTTGCTACGGTTAAGCGATCCTCTTCGGATACTTCGTCCAACCCAAGAATAGATATCATGTCCTGAAGTTCTTTGTAACGCTGTAACGTTTGTTTAACTCTTTGCGCAGTTTCATAATGTTCTTCACCGACGATCCGAGGTTGGAGCATGGTGGACGTTGAATCTAAAGGATCTACTGCTGGATAGATACCTTTGGCAGCTAATCCTCTTGATAGTACAGTAGTTGCATCCAAATGTGCAAATGTCGTGGCAGGAGCAGGATCGGTCAAATCGTCTGCAGGTACATAAACTGCTTGAATAGAAGTTATTGACCCTTCTTTGGTAGAAGTAATTCTTTCTTGTAAAGTACCCATTTCAGTACCCAGGGTCGGTTGATAACCCACAGCGGAAGGCATTCGGCCCAATAAGGCCGATACTTCGGATCCGGCTTGGACAAAACGGAAGATATTGTCGATAAATAGAAGGACGTCCTGCTCATTGACATCTCGGAAATATTCTGCCATAGTTAGGGCAGTTAAACCAACTCTCATACGAGCTCCGGGGGGTTCATTCATTTGACCATAGACTAAAGCGACTTTTGATTCCGCAATATTTTTTTCATTAATTACTCCGGATTCTTTCATTTCCATATAAAGATCATTTCCCTCACGAGTACGCTCACCTACTCCGCCAAATACAGATACACCTCCATGAGCTTTGGCAATGTTATTGATCAATTCCATAATGAGTACTGTTTTACCTACCCCAGCTCCACCGAAAAGTCCTATTTTTCCGCCACGGCGATAAGGAGCTAAAAGATCGACTACTTTAATTCCTGTTTCAAAAATGGATAATTGTGTATCTAACTGTATAAAGGCAGGCGCAGATCTATGAATAGGAGATGTTGTGCGAGTATCTACAGGACCCAAATTATCTATGGGTTCTCCAAGCACGTTGAAAATTCGACCTAGGGTTGCTCCGCCGACTGGAACACTTAGAGCAGCTCCTGTGTCAATCACTTCCATTCCTCTCTTTAGACCATCTGTAGCACTCATAGCTACAGCTCTAGCTCGATTATTTCCTAATAATCGCTGTACTTCACAAGTTACGCGAATTTGTTGGCCAACCGTATCTCGACCTTGAACTATCAGAGCGTTGTAAATATAAGGCATCTTCCCTGGTGGAAAAACTATATCGAGTACCGGACCGATTATTTGCGTAATACGCCCCAGATTTTTGTTTTCAAGTGCAGAAACCTCAGTATCAGAAGGGGGAGGATTTATTGTCATATTGAAAAATATCCTTTTTTTTTTTTGAAAAAAAAAAAAAAAAATTCAAATTAAGAAAAAAATGTTCGAGAACAACGCAAGTGGATTGGTTCATTATTTGAATATTTAATAACAAATGAAATGTATTAATTCATATTTAATAAAATATTTAATAATAAAAAAATATGGAATAATAAATGTAATTTAATAATCGATTTTCACCATCCAATCAATTCAATTGTTTTCAAATTTCAATGATTTAATTTTTAAGGTCAACCCAGTCATCCAGATTGTAGACAATACTATCTATATTATCTATGGAATTCCAACCTGAACTTTGTTTATGATTCTGTTTTTCTATCTCATTGGTCCTTATTTTTTATTTCCTCAGCATAGGATTTATACTGAGCATATTATTTCTTTTTACCGATTTTTCTTTTTATTGGGCAAATTCTGCCGATTTTGACATCTAGGATTTACATATACAACATATATCACTGTCAAGGTCAAGAGTATACTTTTTATTTATTATTTAGATTCGAAAATTATATTCCAAAATTCAAAAAAAAAATAAGAGATTCGAAAAAAAACGGTTGGGTTGCGCCATACATATGAAAGAGTATAGAATAATGATGTATTTGCCAAATCAAATATCATGGTCAAATTTAACAATGACCCATTCGGATTAATTGATAATATTAGTTGATGGATCATTTGTAAAAAGGTTTGATTAACTCTTAAGTTATGTCGAGTAGACCTTGTTGTTGCTATAATTCAATTCTTAATTCATGCGTTGTAGGGGGGGGGGATTTATGTCACCACAAACAGAAACTAAAGCAAAGGTTGGGTTCAAAGCTGGTGTTAAAGATTATAAATTGACTTATTATACTCCTGACTATCAAACCAAAGATACTGATATCTTGGCAGCATTCCGAGTAACTCCTCAACCTGGAGTTCCGCCTGAAGAAGCAGGTGCAGCGGTAGCTGCAGAATCTTCCACTGGTACATGGACAACTGTGTGGACCGATGGACTTACCAGCCTTGATCGTTATAAAGGACGCTGCTACGAGATCGAGCCTGTTCCTGGAGAAGATAATCAATTTATTGCTTATGTAGCTTATCCCTTAGACCTTTTTGAAGAAGGTTCTGTTACTAACATGTTTACCTCCATTGTAGGTAATGTATTTGGGTTCAAGGCCTTGCGCGCTCTACGTCTGGAAGATTTGCGAATCCCTAATGCTTATGTTAAAACTTTCCAAGGTCCTCCTCACGGAATCCAAGTTGAGAGAGATAAATTGAACAAGTATGGACGTCCCCTATTGGGATGTACTATAAAACCCAAATTGGGTTTATCAGCTAAGAATTATGGTAGAGCAGTTTATGAATGTCTCCGCGGGGGACTTGATTTTACCAAAGATGATGAAAATGTGAACTCCCAACCATTTATGCGTTGGAGAGACCGTTTCTTATTTTGTGCCGAAGCAATTTATAAATCACAGGCCGAAACAGGGGAAATCAAAGGACATTATTTGAATGCTACTGCGGGTACATGTGAAGAAATGCTAAAAAGAGCTGTATTTGCTAGAGAATTGGGCGTTCCTATCGTAATGCATGACTACTTAACAGGTGGATTCACTGCAAATACTACCCTGTCTCACTATTGCCGCGATAATGGTCTACTTCTTCATATCCACCGTGCAATGCATGCAGTTATCGATAGACAAAAAAATCATGGTATGCACTTTCGTGTATTAGCTAAAGCCTTACGTTTGTCTGGTGGAGATCATATTCACGCTGGTACTGTAGTAGGTAAACTTGAAGGAGAAAGGGAGATTACTTTAGGTTTTGTTGATTTACTACGTGATGATTATATTGAAAAAGATCGAAGTCGCGGTATTTATTTCACTCAGGATTGGGTTTCTTTACCAGGTGTTATCCCTGTTGCTTCAGGGGGTATTCACGTTTGGCATATGCCTGCTCTGACCGAGATATTTGGAGATGATTCTGTACTCCAATTCGGTGGAGGAACTTTAGGACACCCTTGGGGAAATGCACCTGGTGCCGTAGCGAATCGAGTAGCTCTGGAAGCATGTGTACAAGCTCGGAATGAGGGACGTGATCTTGCTCGCGAGGGTAATGCAATTATCCGTCAAGCTTGCAAATGGAGTCCTGAATTAGCTGCTGCTTGTGAAGTCTGGAAGGAAATCAAATTTGAATTCCCAGCAATGGATACTTTGTAATCCAGTAATAATAATTCGTTCTATTAATTTCCATTAAACTCGGCCCAATCTTTTACTAAAAGGATTGAGCCGAATACTGTACAGAATACTTGTTGTATCTATAAATGAATCCTATGGATCTTTCGGATTGATAGATTTTTTTCTAGTTCATTATTCTTTTTTGATTTGGAATATAATGAATTAAAATAGAAGTATTTTCTATTAATATTGACAACAGTGTATCAAACCAATATAATCCGATCGTGAATAAATGGATCGATTGACTCATGTCAGATAGGTTTTTTACTTCATCAAATGGTGGATTCGTTGTATTTTTTTTTTCTTTCATTGTAATTTAATGTCATTCATTGTAATTTAATGTAATATGTAACATAATATGTAACATTTGATTCTATTATTTATAGAATTGCATCTTTTTTTATTGCGATTGGATATAGACATTCTTGTTTGTAATTGGATTAGGGTTGCTAACTCAATGGTAGAGTACTCGGCTTTTAAGTGCGACTCCATTTTTTACACATTTCTATGAACTAATTGGTTCATCCCTACCATCGGTAGGGTTTGTAAGACCACGACTGATCCAGAAAGGAATGAATGGAAAAAGCAGCATGTCGTATCAACGGTGAATTCTAAAAATTTTTCATTCATATTTGATCCGACCAATATTTTTCTTTGAATTGTTGGCTCCGAACAAATGAATTCCGTTGGGTTTAATTAATAAAGGGATAGAGCTTAGCTGCTCCAATTATAGGGAAACAAAAAGCAACGAGCTTTCATTTTTGATTTGAATGATTACCACATCTAATTATACGTTAAAAAAGAATTAGTGCTTGCTGTGGAAAAAGTTTTTCCTACGAATGATGGATTAACGATTTTTGTTATGAGTCCTAATTATTAGCTATTCCCCATTATTTTATGGGGTAGCAATAAATGTGTAGAAGAAAGAGTATATTGATAAAGATCTGATTTTTTTCCAAAATCAAAAGAGCGATTGGTCCAAAAAATAAAGGATTTCTAACTAGCTTGTTTGTCCTAGAAAAATGAGAAGGAACAAGCGAGGGGAGATAGTCCATTAATGGGTTTTAACTCGTTTTCTAGGTATCGCTTCATATTTGTTTTTTTTTTCAATTCGAATATAGATCTAGAATACCTTGTTTTGACTGTATCGCACTATGTATCATTTCATAATCCAATGAATCTTTGACCAAATCAAATTTAGAAAATGAAGGAATATAAAGTATATTTAGAACGAGCTAGATCTCGCCAACAGGACTTCCTATACCCACTTCTTTTTAGGGAGTATATTTATGGACTTGCTTATAGTCATAATTTGAATAGATCCATTTTTTTGGAAAATGTAGGTTATGACAATAAATATAGTTTACTAATTGTAAAACGGTTAATTACTCGAATGTATCAACAGAATCATTTAATCATTTCGGCTAATGATTCTAACAAAAATCGATTTTGGGGATATAATAAGAATTTGGATTCTCAAATAATATCAGAGGGGTTTGCCATCGTCGTGGAAATTCCATTTTTGCGACAATTAAGCTCCTCCTTAGAGGAGGCAGAAATCCTCCAATCTTATAAAAATTTGAGATCAATTCATTCCATTTTTCCCTTTTTGGAAGATAAATTTACATATTTA
>CAWUDS030004750.1:10000-12500 GCA_963859935.3 Lathyrus sativus | reverse complement strand
AAAAAATATAAACTTGTATCAAATTGGAACTAGTAACTAATCCTAACATTGAAGTATTAAAAAAACTCATATAAGTAAAAAATCTCAAATAGCCTTGATCATGAGACATGTAACTATCACTATAAATTAGAACCAGAATACCAACAGTAGTTATTAATATTGACATAATAGAACTAAGTGAATCGATCAAGTAGCCAAACTCTAAAGAAAGATCATTATTTATAGTCCAAGACCATACATATTGATAGATAGAACGATTCTCGATTTGATGAATCGATAAATCGATCGAAAAAATCATAACTATGGTTAACAATAAAATACTAGGAAAAGCCCACATACGGCGAATATTTTTTGTTCCCGTGGGAAAAAGTAGAAGTCCTACCCCTATTAAAATAGGAATTGGAAGAGGGATGAAAGGTATGATCCATGAAGATTGATGTGTATATTCCATACAAAAAAAAGAATAAAAAATATTTAGATTCTTTATGAATTTTGTTTCTTATTCGTTTGTTTTATCTCTTTTGTTTGTAAAGGGGTTCGGTTAATAAAAAAGTGGATATAGAAATAGAATTGGATATTCTTAATTGTTCTGAATCTTTGCACAATACAATGGTTGGTCCCAATATTGGAAAGTACAAAGTGAAAACCGGCCAATAAGAAAATTCCTAGTGAAAAAAAAGAGTATTTAAAGTAATATATTCATGAATCATCAATATTATCTATGAAAAATTTGGAAAAGGTTTATAATATTCAATGTTTTTACTTTACCTTTTGATCGAAAAAAAAGAAAGAGGGAATTCCGATAGATAAGACATACGGCTAATTGCAGAATAATTCGTGTTCATTTACAGAACAAATGTCTTTCACATCAAACTATAGCAACGAAAAAACTATACTACTTGTATGCCAGTTCCCAAAAAACGCACTTCTATATCAAAAAAAAAAATTCGTAAGAATTTTTGGAAAAAAAAAGGATATACGGCAGCATTGAAAGCCTTTTCATTAGCTGAATCTATTTTTACAGATAACTCAAAAAGTTTTCAAATAAAAATGTTGGACTGGAATACTATGAATTAGCTCTATTCAAAGAGTATTGTTTAATAGTAATTTTATACTAATTAATACTATTATGGAAGAGTAAACATCTATTTAGAATATATTAAATATTATTCTAGAATATATTCTATATTCTAATCATAATAGATATCTTTTCAACATAGGTCATCGAAAGGATCTCAAAGACCCACCAAAGCACGAAAGCCGGGATTTTTCACAAAATAGATTCCTATTCAAAGAGAGCATAACCGCATGGATAAGCTCACACTAACCCGTCAATTTAAGATCCAATTCGGTATTTTCTTTGGGAAATATTGGGAAGGAATTGGAATGTAATAATATGGATTCATACAAAAAAAAGGTTTTCTATTGATTGAAACAGTTGATTAGAAGATCATAATTGGATCCACATATGTTTGGTAAAAGTAAAAAGAATAATTTTCTCCTTTGAGAATAAAAAAACGAAAGTGTTCAATTCAAACATGAAAACGTGGCTGACTTCATTCGTTCTCGTTATTTTGTTGGGTTTGGGGGAAGAAGTGGAGATTATCGAACGAGGATAAAGGATCTAATTACGTCGAAAGAATTGAACGAGGAGCCGTATGCGGTGAAAATCTCATGTACGGTTCTGTAGAGTGGCAGTAAGGATGACTTATCTGTCAACTTTGACACTATTAACCCGAAAAAACCAAACTCTGCGTTACGTAAAGTTGCCAGAGTACGCTTAACCTCAGGATTTGTAATTACTGCTTATATACCTGGTATTGCCCATAATTTACAAGAACATTCTGTAGTCTTAGTAAGAGGGGGAAGGGTTAAGGATTTACCTGGTGTGAGATATCACATTGTTCGAGGACCCCTAGATGCTGGCGGAGTAAGGGATCGTCAACAAGGGCGTTCAAAATATGGAGCCAAAAAGCCAAAATAAATTATTATTTTAGCCCCATAAGTTAAGTTATAAAAAAATGGATTATTAAGCTCATGTCACGACGAGGTACTGCAGAAAAGAAAATCGAAAAATCCGATCCAATTTATCGTAATCGAGTAGTTAACAGGTTGATTAACCATATTATGAAACACGGAAAAAAATTATTGGCTTATCGAATTTTCTATCGAGCTATGAAAAGGATTCAACAAAAGACAGAAAAAAATCCACTATCCGTTTTACGTGAAGCAATACTTCAGGTAACTCCCAAGATAGTAGTAAAAGCGAGACGCGTGAGCGGATCGACTCATCAAGTTCCCATTGAAATAAAAAAGCCACAAGGAAGAGCACTTGCCATTCGTTGGTTAGTAGCGGCATCCCGAAAACGTCCGGGTCGAAATATGGCTTTCAAATTCAGTTCCGAATTAGTGGATGCTGTCAAGGGGCGTGGTGATGCCATACGCAAAAAGGAAGAGATTCAGAAAATGGCGGAAGCAAATAGAACTCGTGCACCTTTTC
>CAWUDS030004750.1:0-7500 GCA_963859935.3 Lathyrus sativus | reverse complement strand
AATGGAATAAGGAAGTTTTGTTTTTTACATATCTATCATTATTTGTGACCTTATATCAACCCTGATTACTCCTTTTAGCTTCGATTGAATCGAGAAATGAAATAGGTTTGATTGTCCCTTTCTTTATTTTGTTTGTAAATAAAAGAATATAAAATAAAAAGACATAGAATAATCAGAATTTTATTAAAAAAGTAAAGAAAACGCAAAATTAGAAAACCTATAGTAACATATAATAGTAACATATGAAACATCGAAATCACAATTCTAGATTAAAGAAAGAAACTTCAAAGTAAATGGATAAATGGAAGACATTTTTAATAGTAACATATAATAGTAACATATAAAATAATAAAAAAATATAAAATAAACATCGAAATAACAATTGTAAATAAAAACAAACTTAAAAGGGGGATAACTATGACTTTTAACTTTTTTATACGAAATTCCTTAGTGGGTTTCTGCCTTAGGATACTGAATTCAACCGTTGTGATCGGACTCTATTATGGATTTCTTACTACAGCCTGCATAGGACCGTCTTATCTCTTCCTTATTCGAGCCCGGGTTATGGAAAAAGGTTCCGAGACGGAAATAGCAGCAACAAGCGGGTTTCTTACGGGACGCGTCATGATGTTCATATCGATCTATTATGCGCCTTTGCATTTGGCATTGAATCGACCTCATACACTAACATTCTTAACTCTGCCGTATCTTTTCTGTAATTATGTCTATCAAAATAACAAACATTACTATTCGGACGATTGGGGTTGGGCATACTACCCGGAGGATTCTGGAGACAACAATCCAAATTCAATACGTAATTTTAGGACTTACAAAGTATTCTTTAACAATCTTTTTTTTCAATTATTAAACCCCCTTCTTTTCCCAAGTTCAATCTTAATAAGATTAATGAACATTTATCTGTTTCGATCCAACAATAAATTGTTATTCTTAACAAGTAGTTTTGTTGGGTGGGTAATTGGTCACATCTTTTTAATGCAATGTGTTGGATTGGTATTAGTCTGGTTCAAGAAAAAAAATTCGATCAAATCTAAGATAACGATGAGATTTGATAAATACATTCTCCTACAATTACGAAATTATGCGGGGCAAATATTTGCCGTTTTCGCCTTTGCAATTTTTGCGCACTATTCAGGCAGAGCAATGATCCCTTATTTTTATGGTGAGGAAATGGAAGGCTACGACGAGAGGTACTCGGAGGAAATCCAAGCTGCAATAGATGCGGAAAGGGAAGAAAATAACGAAGAAGATCTGATGGTTTATTTTTCCGAGAATGAGAAGACTTCCAACAACACGAATATTCAGAAAAAGACAAAAATTGTCCCCCCGGTGGCGGAAAGAGGTCTTGTAAATATTCTTTTCGATTTTCAAAGATGGACTAGGCCTTTGCGATATATAAAAAATGATCACTTCGAGCGGGTTGTAAGAGATGAAAATTCACAATTTTTTTTTCAAACATGTCAAAGTGATGGAAAAAAACGAATATCTTTCACGTATCCACCTCATTTATCTACTTTTCTGAACATCATGGAAAAAAAAATGGATCTCTTCAGAACAGAGAAAACCTCCAATAATGAGAATGAATTGTATAATTCTTGGATCTCCCGTAATAAAGAAAAAAAAAATCAACTAAGCAAGGAATTATTTCAAAGGGCAAAAATTCTAGATAAGAAAGTTAAGAAAGGTAAGAAATTTAATCTTGTGGATGTATTAGAAACTCGAGTTCGATTATCGGATGATAGGGGTCGAAAAAAATACTTACCTAAAATATATGATCCTTTCTTGAATGGACCCGCTCGTGGAGAAATCCAAAAAAGCGTTTCTAAAAAGAAAACTTTTGACTCAAACTCCATATTGATAAATAGGATTCATGGTCTCCTTCTTTGTATGAATACCAATTCTCCAGAATTGGAACAGAAAATAGATAAATTGGATAGAAAATTAGTATTCACTGAAATGGGTTTTTATTTTAAAATAATGAGTAAATTTTCGGAAAAATCAGTATCCAATTTTCATTTTGACGGACTTTCTTCAGTTCCAGAACATGAACAAGTAAAAATCTATTCCAAAGAAAAAAAAATAAAAAGAAACTTCTTATTTGATGCAATTCGGACTAATCCTTTCAATCATAAAACAATTTTTAATAGAAAACTATGTAGTGAAATCAAGGAAATAAGTAAAGAAGTTCCTCGATGGAACTACGAATTACTGGACGAGACGGAGTACATGCTGGAACCGGGCTATAAACAAGAACATCATATTCGTTCCCCAAACGCTGAATATGTAGTTATTTTTAATATGGAATCAAGCTCATTGGGTCCTCGTATTCAAAATAATTCTTTTGCGCATCAATATAAGGAGGCAGAGGACCGCCGTAACGAATTCTCTGTAGCTTGTTATGTACCCGGCGCAGATTTTAACAGAGATCTTATTCGAGGATCTTGGCGCCCTCAAAGGCGTAAAACAGTTATTTCGAGACTCTTTCAAGCAAATGGGAATGTCCATTCCCCCCTTTTTTTGGATATGATCAACAAAAGCAATTCCTTTTTGTTTGATGTTTTGGAGGACATGTGGGACTATTTGACCCTATATTTCAGGAAACCCGATCCTGATAATGTATCATTTTTGAGGTTAAAAAAGGCAAAAAAAGAGAACGAGCAAAGAATGAGAATGGAACAGGACGCCGAAGACGAGGCTGTTGAGACACTTCGAAGAGTCGAAGAAGCCTGGGAGAGCATTCTATATGGTCTAGTAATCAGAAATTTCGTATTGTTATTTATGTCCAGGTTTCGAAAATATATTCTATTACCGTCGTTGATAATAACGAAAAATATCATTCGTATATTATTATTTCAAGATCCAGAATGGTCAGAAGATTTTGGGGATTGGCAAAAAGAAACCCATATTAACTGCACCTATCGGGGCACTCCAGTATATAACAACGCATTGCCATACAACTGGCTCGACGCCGGTCTTCAGATAAGGGTCTTATTCCCTTTTGTTCTGAAAGCTTGGCACGAGAAACCTAAGGTACTATCTACTGAAAAAAAACAATACAGTGAAAAAATATCCGCTGGAGATGAAAAAAGAATCTCTGCAACCCACTTATGGTTTTTAACAGCTTTTGGAACAGTACTCGAATCGTACCCTCAGGTGCATGTACCAAACCCATTTGCATTTTTGGGTCCCATTTTAAAACAAATAACAAAAAAATTGAAAAAAGATTTGAAAAAATGTTTGAAAAAATGGGAGAATGAAGCAAAAGAAGAGTCTCGAATCCTGTTAAAAGAATTCAACGAAATAGAAATTGAAAAAAATTCACCAATCAGTACGAGTAATGCAACTATTAGTCCATCCACATCCACATCCACAGAAAGAAGGATAAAAATCACAGAAAGAAGGATAAATCGTTTAAATGCGAAAAGAAATCAAATCTTAAAAGAAATGGAAAAATTGAGAAAAGAAAGGGTTATAACTAATCCTACAACATTAGAATTACTCAAAAATAGTTGGAAAATATTCAAAAGAAGAAACGTTCGATTAATCCGTAAATCCTATTGTTTTTTCCAAATTTTCATGGAAAGGCTATACACGCATATCGATAACATGGATATCTTTAATATTAACTATATTATAGGATTGACTATTCAATATGTAGAACATTTCCTTACTTCGAGCATTGTACAACGTTCTCTTAATTTTATTAATAATTCTATTAAATTAACTCGTGATTTATTGGAATCAACAAAGAAATTTGTAAAAAAATTCATTTACACGAAAAAAAAAAATGAAGAATATATTGATAGAATAAATCAAAGTATAATTCCATTTATGTCGGTTGTAGACAAACAAAAACGTCGGAATAGGACGGATATGTATTCACAGAATTCTTGTGATGTATCTTCTTTGTCACAAGCCTATGTATTGTTTCAATTATCACAAATGCAAGTTTGTAATGGATATAAATATAGGTTAAGATCTATTTTTGAATCACCTGGAAAATCTTTTTTTCTTCCGAATGAAATAAAGGATTATTTTTTAAAAATACAAGGAGAAAGATTCAATTCCAAATTAAGCCATAAGAACCGTCCCGATTCTATAATGAATCAATGGACAAATTGGTTAAAGATTCATTATCAATATGCTTTACCTGAGAGCACATGGTCGAGATTAGCACCACAAAAGTGGAGGAATACAATCCATGAACATCGCGTGGCTCAAAATAAAGATTTACTTGACTATGATTCATCGGAAAAAACTCAATTAATTGTTTCCAAAAAACGAAAAGTAGACTTATTAGAAGAAGTAGACTTATTAGAACAAGTAGACTTATTAAAAAATAAAAAAAAAATAAAAAAACAATATGGATATGATCTTTTTGCCTATCAATATCTAAATTATGTAGATAAGAATCAACCTTCTATTTATAGATATACATCACCTAGTTATAACACACCTAAAAATATAAAAGAAGTATTTGATCTAATGGGCGATAGCTTTATCCAAAATTATATAGCGGAAGATGATGAAAATAAGCCGGATAGAAAGTATTTTCGTTGGAGAGAAAGAAGGATGGGAATGAATGAAAAAAGAAGGAGAAGGACCAAAATAAGAAGGATAGCAATGAATGGAAAAAGAAAAAAGAATTCCATAACGAATGACAAATTATTGACTCCGAGTTTTGGTTTTTTGTCAAAATCAAAAATAGATGCATATAAGAAGAATCCGTGGATCTTACCACTAAATTTCTTGTTTATGCCGTTTTATAGTCAGAAGAACATTACTGATCAACTGGAATTACAGTTAGAAAAGAACGAATACGCGATTCACAGCAATCTAAAATCATATCTCGAAAGGTATTATAAGCCCAAGCATCGTTATAATGCAAATAGCCCTAAATACAGGAAGGATATGGCTGCAGAACAGAATTTCTTAATAGATAGATATGTGGGTTATTATTTACGCTGTGCGGAGTTTACGTACTACGGCGACAGCTACGCGAACATTGTCGGCGTACTAAATCTCCTGAAGCAAACGAAACAACCAAAACAAATTTTGTTGTCTACTATAAGGAGGGGAGAACTAGATCTGGAAACTTTTGTGCGTATAGTCAGTGATGATCCTTGTTTTTTTTACAGCAGGGATATTGAGGAAGTGCAGGACAACCTAGTTTTTTGTTTAGAACCCATTCGTTGTTCTTACAAAAAAAACTACGAACAATCATTTCTATATCAAACCATAAGCGTATCATTGAAGCACAAACGCCAAATTATAAATAAAGATAAAAATCATTATGATTTACTTGTTCCTGAAAATATTTTCTCCCCTAGACGCCGTAGAGAATTGCGAATTCTAACTTGTTTGAACCATAGGAAGAATCGGAAGACGATGGATAGAAACACAATAACTGATAAAGAAAAAACGAATTCTTCTGAAGTTTTGACTAAAAAGAAAGATCTTGATAGCGATACAAAAAAACTAAGGAATTTAAAATTCTTTCTTTGGCCAAATTATCGATTCGAAGATTTAGCTTGTATGAACCGCTATTGGTTTGATACACATAATGGAAGCCGTTTCAGTATATTGAGAATACGTATGTATCCTCGCCTCGATTGAAAATCTAGATTTTTGTTCTATTTATCCTAATATTTCTCGTAACATATCTATCTGATATGTGAACAATATTTATAGATAAATAAAATAAACGTCCACACACATTGTGGGAGTCATACGAATTCAATTTCTCAATGATGTCTCCATAAATCCATCGAAAAATGAATAAAATCTATTGTCTTATTTTTGTCTTTAAAATACAAGACAATAGATTTTATTCATTTTATGAATCCATAAATATAGTATTTATTATCTATTTGAATTACATTCCTTAATAATGAATTAATTTGAAAAAAAAAAAAGAAATTCAGAATTGTTAAATAAATGAAGAGAAAATTTTTTATAAAAAATTAAAAATAAGTGTAATTACTATTACTGATCAATAAAAATATCTACCAAAAAGGAGGGGGGGGAAGCTTTCATTTTATGATCAAAAATCCAGTTATACCTGTTATTTCAAAAAAAAAAAAAGAAGAAGAAAACCCGGGATCGGTTGAATTTCAAGTATTCATCTTAACTAATAAGATACGAAGACTTACTTCACATTTTGAATTACATCCAAAGGACTATTTATCTCAAAGAGGTTTACGTATAATTCTGGGAAAACGACAACGACTATTGTCGTATTTGTCAAAGAAAAACAAAATACGTTATCAAAATTTAATAAATCGGTTGGGTATTCGGGATTCATTCACAAATTAGCTAATTTCAAGAATCATTTTCAATTATTCGATTTATTAGATACTGAATTTTGATTAACTTTTTTTTGAACGATTCATGGAAGAATGAATCGAGGAAAAACCTATGAATGTCCCAGCTACAAGAAAAGACCTCATGATAGTAAATATGGGGCCTCAACACCCATCGATGCATGGTGTTCTGCGACTTATTGTTACTCTGGATGGTGAAGATGTTATTGATTGTGAGCCAATATTGGGTTATTTACACAGAGGTATGGAAAAAATAGCGGAAAACCGAACAATTATACAATATCTGCCTTATGTAACACGTTGGGATTATTTAGCTACTATGTTCACAGAAGCAATAACTGTAAATGGACCGGAACAATTGGGAAATATTCAAGTACCTAAAAGAGCCAGCTATATAAGAGTAATTATGTTGGAGTTAAGTCGTATAGCTTCTCATCTACTATGGCTGGGACCTTTTATGGCAGATATTGGTGCACAAACCCCTTTTTTCTATATTTTTAGAGAAAGAGAATTAATATATGATCTATTCGAAGCTGCCACAGGTATGAGAATGATGCATAATTTTTTTCGTATTGGGGGAGTAGCGGCTGATCTACCTTATGGTTGGATCGATAAATGTTTGGATTTCTGCAATTATTTTTTAACAAGGGTTATTGAATATCAAAAACTTATTACGCGAAATCCAATTTTTTTAGAACGGGTTGAAGGAGTGGGTGTTGTTGGTAGAGAGGAAGTTATAAATTGGGGGTTATCAGGACCGATGCTTCGGGCTTCCGGAATACAATGGGATCTACGTGAAGTTGATAATTATGAGTGTTACGAGGAATTGGATTGGGAAGTTCAATGGCAAAAAGAAGGAGATTCATTAGCTCGTTATTTAGTTCGAATTGGTGAAATGGTGGAATCCATAAAAATAATTCAACAGGCTTTGGAAGGAATTCCAGGGGGGCCTTATGAAAATTTTGAAATTCGCTGCTTTGATAGAGAAAAGGAGCCAGAATGGAATGATTTTGAATATCGATTCATTGGTAAAAAACCGTCTCCTACTTTTGAATTGCCGAAACAAGAACTTTATGTGAGAATTGAGGCCCCCAAGGGAGAATTAGGAATTTTTCTAATAGGAGATCAGAATGGTTTTCCTTGGAGATGGAAAATTCGT
>CAWUDS030004749.1:0-19185 GCA_963859935.3 Lathyrus sativus | reverse complement strand
TTGTTCTATTCTAAGGCTTTACCTATCTCCTATCTCTTATGCCTTCAAATCATCTCCCAGCACCAACAATCTTCAAGCTTCAACATTTGATTATTATCTTCAATCTTCTCTCTCGATGTCTTCATGCTCCATAAGCTCACACCAAGCCCCATACCCCATAGAAAAGCCCAAAAGCCCAAGCAAAACAAATATAAACCCCAAGTGGGAACACCAAACAAACGCTCCATTTGTAAAATATGCTAAAAATAGCAATATAATATTTAAAATTCTAAGATTAATTCTAAGGGGATTTCTACATCTACCCTACATACCCTATATGTCCCATAACCTAATTCAAGCTAAAAATCCCAAAATAAAATGTTATAATGCACTTATGTTAGTTTAAACCCTAATTATACTAACCTAATGTTTTCTAATCAAAACTAATCAAGATTAATCCACAAAAATGTGGAATAAATCTCTAAGAGAACTTAATGTTCTAATCTAGCTAGTACAAAAAGAATGGAATAAAAATATGAATTTAAATGACTAAACAAAATTCACCAAATAATATGTACCAGCAAAAATGAGAATAAAAACCATTGAGTTTGAAAATTCACCATAAATGGAAAAGCGCCTAAAGTAATATTTTTATTTTTCCACAATTTTCTTGAAATCATGATGAGAATGGAGCAAAAATTCCCATACAAAAATGATTATTTTTAGATTTATTATGAATTATTTTGTAAACCATATGCAAATGAAATGAAATGAAAATTCAATTAAAATTGGGAAAACAGGGGGGGCGTCAACAGCAATTTATTCACACTTCAGAACTCCATTGGGCCAGGAGGGGGGTGCAGATAACACTGCGCTTGGGCCCAGTCTACTAAATTCAAAAAAAAAAACTAACTAAAAGAAAACCAAGGAAACAAACAGGGGGGGTGGGGGGTGCGAATGTCAACAGATTCGCTTTGTATTCCATGTTTGGGCCCCAAACGGGGGTGGGAGTAGCAAACAGGTTTAGCCCAAATGCAAAGGGATGAGAGGGGTGCACGAGGAACATGGGGCGTGCGATTAGCACACGAGAAAATGGGCCTAAGGCCCAGATCCATTACACACTCAGCCTCAGCCACAAAACCCTAAACAAAATTCTCCCAACTCTAAACCTATCCACTACCACTGTTCATCTTCTCCCAAACCCTAGCACAGCCGCCGCTCAAGCCCTTCATCCTCTCTCTGAAACAACAATTTCGTTCTCAAAGCCATCACCAATCAAACCTTCGAAACTCAGTCCAAAACGCTGATCCTTAACACTCGCCTCACAAACCTCTGATCTTTCAAACCTAAACACCAAGATCTACCCTAATCTCCTTTCTAACCTAGCACTCGAGACTAAGCTAAATCTAGATACACAAATCGCACGCATGCTTACAAGCTAGAGAAAGAAGAACAAAACCTGGGGAATCTGATGAAGACGGAGGTTCTAGGAAGAACTTTCTTGAAGATTCTGGAGATGTCGAGGAACAGATGACGAAGGAGATGACGAGCGATGACGAACGTTCTTCAAAGTTCTTGATGATGATCGTTGAGGCTCGGAGGAACCACTGAAGATTCTTGGACGGAAGATCTTCACGCGAAACTCTGGAGATGATGAAGTTTGTTGAAGATCGTTTGTGGATGCATGTGGATCTGGAGAACATTCGATGAATCTTGAAGATCTTCAGATGAAAATTTTTCCGAGAAAAAAAATGATGAAAGAACACAAGCTGGTGATGAACTGAATCTGGGAATCGATTGAAGGCAGTTGAATGTTCTTGAGGAGAGTGGAAGATTTTCTGGAAAAATGATGAAGCATTATGGTGAATCGGTGATGAATTGATGATTGTTGATGAAGAACCTGAAGATGTTCTTCGATAATCTGGAAAAATGATGAAGATTACGATGAATTGAAGGAAGATTTTTCTGGAGATTTTGTGTGTTTCCGGCGGTTGTTAGGGGCGGTCGGAGGCAGTTGGAGTGTGTGGCCGGTGATGGTTAGGGTGAACGGAGGTGGTTGGTTAGGGTGGCCGCCGGTCTTTGCATACCGGCCGGTGGGAGGTTCCGGCGATGGGGGCAGGTGGCGAGAGGGAGGAGGGAGGGAAGGACACGTGTGTGGGGAGTGAGGAGAACGGGACGCGTGGGGTGCTAGGTGGCGAGGGTGCTGAGTGTGGTGGAGTGAAACGTGGCGAATTCTGAGGGGATTGGAAAATGAGGTGGCTGAAGGAAAAATCGTACGCGTGGCAAAGGTCATCTTATAGACACATGGCAAAACTCTGGACTTGGGCCTCCAAAATCAGACATGTGGCCCATTGCAGACTGATTTAAAGATAAACATGATTATCTGGACTAAACTCAATGATTAACTCTAATAACAAAACAAAATTAAAACTGAAAAAAACCTAATTAAATCCTAAAACGAAAATTAATGGTAAAACCTAATTAAATCTATCATTAATCCTAAATTAATCTGTTAAAATGAAAATTAAAAAAATAAACTCCTAATTAATCTAAAAAAACAGAAAATAGAAAAAAATATTTAATATCTAAAAACTATTTTAAATCTGAAAAAATCAAATAAAAAATCCAAAAAACATTTAATCCTGTTTTTTTAAAAAAAATCTATTCTATAATTTGAAAAAAACAATTAAATCTAATAAAATCTAAAAAAACATTAAATTCTATTTTAAAAATCTATTCTTATTTAAGAAAAGATAATATCTATTTTTTTTAAAAATCTATTAAAAGGAAAATAATATCTAAAAACTTAAAATCTAATAAATCTCTAAAAAAGAAAAGAAAATTTATTTAAAAACTCTAAAAAATATTAAAAAATCTATTCTAACCTATTTACTATCTAAAAAAACAGATAACCCTATAAAAAAATCTATTAAATGCGTTAAAAATCTAGAAAATAAAGGAAAAATCCTAAAAATTGCCAGGAAGCCGATTAAATCGAATAAAAACCCAATTGCGCAACCGTAGCGAAACCCGGGGCACCGAGATGGCCTGAAAACACAGGGGAACGAACACCAATTCTCAACAGACTTTTTATTCCGACCGGCCTGTACTGCCTGAAATGCCAGGGGCTATAATCCCGATAAAATCCATCTGGCTGAGAAAAATGCAATGCATGCAGTATACGAATGCGAATGCAAAATGCGTCGAAACATAAACCAGATATGGGGACTGGTTGGTCAAATTTTAGGGTGCAACACCCCAGTTGCTATGTGCACCCCCAGGATTAAGGGCCCAAGCGAAGCTAATGGGAATTGTTTGCTGATCACACCCTCTGGCCATATTCTCCATTTTATTTTCTTTATTTTCTTCATTTTCATGTGACTTAGTAAATAATTCATAAGAAATTGAAGACTAACTCAATTAATTCCATTCTTTTTTCCTTTGATTCATGATTGAATCTAGTTTTTTTTACATAAAAAATATTAATATTTCATGCATTTTTTATTTTATTTGCATTTTTTTGAATTTTAATTGATATTAAAATAACCATGGTTGATACTTTGTTTTGATGAATTTGGTATTGAGCATTGTGATGATTTCTTGCCTTGATTTTTTGTGTATAGCTAGATATGCATGTTATCCCCTTAGATTTTTCTCACATTTTTGTGATGAATGTAGGTGGTAGTTTTGAGTTGAAACTTTAGGAGCTCCATTTTTAGGGTTTATGGTTAGTACCTTATGATTTAGGTTTATATTTCTAAGACTTGGTGGGATGATTCAACCTCTGAATTTTGTATGGTAGATTCATGATTAGGGTCCCTTAGGAATTTTTGTAGGAATTTATACTGTAGTTTACTATTTTAGTTTGATTTTAGTTTAGGTGCTAACTTTTAGATGATTCTAATGCACTAATTTGACTAGATTAACCCCTTAGATTCCCTTAGAGTAAGCTTGTGTTGTTTTTACCCTTGGTTGAAGATGAAGTCAAGTTGAGGAGGCTATGGAGTGCTTGAAGAAGCTTGGATGTGAAGACTTCCCTTCTTTTGGTGTAGTATTTATTAGGTGTTAAGATTAGGGTTTGTAGGCAGAGCTTCTAGATAAATTCTCTTCTTTCATAAACATGGAAGGTGTTAATCACTTCCATTCTTCCCTATGATGCAAGGTCCCCTTGTAAAGACCTCATCCCTCCTTTGGAAGGATGTGTGGCTCTTTACCAGTTGGGTAGAACCTTTGAGGGTCCCTTTCTCTGATGATAGGATGCTTAGTGGTGACCTTTGGTCTTCACTCTGATGTCAGTCATCCAAATCTTGCTCTTGTTAGATGAATCTTTCTCCCTTGCTAGAGGATGGAGTTCCTTGTTAGAAGGTTGAAGAGGCTAGAAGTTGCTACTTCTCTGTGTTTGAAGACTGCCAAGGAGAGCTGAAGCTTGGAGATCAGGAAGAACAAGTTGATACTTGTGAAGAGCATCCATTTGAGAGCTGAAGCTTGAAGGACAAGTTGATACTTATGTTTGGTGCATTGAGAGCCTGAAGGAACAAGTTGATACTTGCTATTGGGATTGAAGCCTGAAGGTGGAGGTTATTGAAGAGCCGAAGCTTGAAGCTGAAGAAGAAGAACAAGTTGATACTTGTGTTTGATGTATTTAAAGCTTGATAGAAGCAAGTTGATACTTGCTATTGAAGATGATAGCCTTGAAGAGCAAGTTGAAGACTGAGGACTGAACTGATGTCAGAAGAGCTTTGCTGTGAAGCTGTGGAAGCTGTTGATTTGCTCTCTTTCTTGTCTGGTTGCTTTCTGTGCAACTGTATTGATGTGACTTGTTTGATTTGCTTGATGCATTAGAATAAGTTCATATTTAGACTGATGTAAGCTAGGAGCATGATTGCACTAGAGGGTTGAGTTGCTCCCTCTGCTTGTATTGTTACTGTATGGCTTTGCTTGCTGGTATTCGGTAGAGCCCTGCTCCCTTGCCTATGTGGTTTGTGTGTGCTTGATGGCATATTATTTCATTTTTTCTGTATGATTACAGTTACTCATATTTTGCTTGATAGCATGTTATTTCCTCTGTATGATTACAATTATTCATATCTGGCTTGAGGTTGAGATGAGCTTGTGGAGGCTGATGCCCCACACACATTTCCTCCCTCACTTGCATTGTAAGCATTTTACAGCCGTTTACTGTTTACCGTTTAAGCTAATGCTTTATCTGTTTCTGTTTATCATTGACATGATCCCCTAAGAATCTCACTTACTTTGATAAGGAAGTGATGATAGAACTTTAGGTTGAAACCTATGCATGATAACTTCTAGGAGTTCCCTGTTTCAAACTTCAACCATAGGATGAATCCTTGGCATGACAACATTAGGACTTGATAGTCTCCCCGTAGTTGTCCCTCTCTCTTCTTATCTCAAAACAAATTAAAATACAGTAATAAAGGTTAACTGACGTCGTACGTTACGAGCCTTAAGCTATCTGAGAAAGGATTGTTGGAGAGTTTCTTTTCAACAGTCTGGATGTTTAGTATGGCACCCTTTGGGTGACGTGCGACACATTCACTCTCAGGTCATAGTCTCTAGTGCGATATTGGTTGCAAACATCCATAAAAAACAGTTCTTTCGTAAAAGACAGAAAACAAACTTCAAACATTTTTGCCCCGTGGGCCCATAATTCAAAGGAAGCTTTTCTGAAGAAAAGAGTGTCGTTAACTCCCAGTTCTACCGCAAACGGTAACGCCTTGGTCTCCAAGGGTCGAGTTGCGTACACCAAACTGCTGGAACTGTTTGTTAACCCTACTCGATAAAACAGATGAATCTGAATTCCACTAATCCGTATTGTCCCGAACTACGTAAGCTCTGATCTCTCATATCTGTTGAGAGTACGTAGGCACAATACTGATGTATTGGCGAGCCACCTTCCCCGTAACCCGTAGTTAGCCGAACTACGTTGACTCTGATTTCTCATTCTCTGATGAGAATACGTAGGCATAAAGTGCGACGCTTTGCCGAGTCATTTTTCTTTTCTTTTTCAGACCAGCCTTGATAGGTAGATAGTAAACAAACCCGTCAGATAAACACAACAAGCGTGGATCCCATCGAGTACGATGGATGTGAGGGGTGCTAATACCTTCCCCTTGCGTAACCGACTCCCGAACCCAGACAATGGTTGTGATGACCTTGTCTTATAGCTATTCGTCAGGTTTTTCCGATCGTTTCCTTTCCCGTTTTGAGGGATAAATAACGAAAGGTGGCGACTCTTCTGTTTTGCCGGCACCTTATTTTCGCGGTAGCGACAGTTGTCGACTCTGCTGGGGACTTGATAGTTTCTTGGGATCCAACGTCCCTTATGCGAGTCAGTTTGGGGATCCAACGTCCCCTGCGAGATTCAATCCTAGCGCTTGTATTTTTACTTGTTGGGTTGTGTTTATTTATTGCATTTATTTCCCGCACTTTATTTTCAGTATGATATGATTATCTGTGCTGTTGTGGGAGGGGCATTCTGATGAGTGAGGAGCCAGACCTAGGCTTGAGTGTACCTAGCATTAGTTGTGGAAATTAGTGGGCGCGTGCTTGCTTTGCAGGCACTAGTGTCTCATGAAATCCACGCTCAGACGAGATTCTCCCAGTTGACTTCTTTTCCGGCCCTTTGGGCCTGAGGGGTTGTTGGTCTGGAGGATTTTCGACTCTGGGAACCGATCATTTGGGATTCAGCTAAGTGAGGCCGCTTCAGGAGATGGTGATGCCACACCTTCTGGGTATCGTATCACCCCTCTTGAATGTCTGTGACGCTGATGACTGCATAGGATGCCGAACTTGTGTCAGTATAGGTCCATACCTGTGAGCAGGGTTGGGTTTGTTGCAGGACACCTTAACCTTCAGACTACCTGGTTTTCTTAACAGTAAATCAGTTTGTTGGTATCAGAGGTCCTTATCATCAGATATATGTGTTCTTGATAGAGCAGATTTATGGTCCTGTATCAGAGGTCCTTATTATCAGATGTGTGTCTGTTCTTGATAGAGCAGATTTATGGTCCTGTATCAGAGGTCCTTATTATCAGATGTGTGTCTGTTCTTGACAGAGCAGATTTATGGTCCTGTATCAGAGGTCCCTATTATCAAATGTGTGTTCGTTCTTGATAGAGCGAAATTTATGGTCCGATTATCAAATGTGTGTTCGTTTTTGATACAGAATCTCCACCTTCATCTCCTCAACAACACAGTTGTCCTGATCTCCTGCTGCATGATTGCATTTTGCATTGTTTTGCATATTCATCTGCATTTCGTTAATGTGTGTCTGTGTTGCAGGTACCGTTTCCCCCGGTTCAGGTTTTCTTGCCTCCTATTGTGCTACTATGGGTTCTCCGAGGAAGACTATGGCCTACAAGCTCCCCACTTCTGATGTTGTTCAGCTGATTGGTTTGATTGCTTTGGTAGATGATTCTGTGAGAGGTGAATTCAGAAAGGCTTATGGGAAACTGCTCAGCCTGGTTCGTAAACCTTTCGTGTTTGAGTTGAATGGGTTGCATGCCTTGCTGCAGTTCTATGATCCTCCTTTGAGATGCTTTACTTTCCCTGATTTTATTCTCGCGCCCACACTAGAGGAGTATGCTGATTTGTTAGGTGTGCCTATCAAGAGTCAGATGCCCTTTGTTCATATGGATGCTGAGCCTAATCTGGCTAGTCTAGCTCCTTCACTTCATCTAGATGCCTCCGAGTTGGTCTTGTCTAGCTGGAACAGGGTTCTCGGTTTCTCCTTGCAGTTCTTAGTGGGAAAAGCTCAGCAGTGCGCCAAAGACGGTTGTTGGATCGTGTTCAACGCCATCCTTGCTCTGTGCATATATGGCATCATTCTGTTCCCCAATATGCCCGACTTTGTGGACTTCGACGCCTTTCACATCTTTGCATCAGGGAATCCAGTCCCTACCTTGATAGGAGATGTCTATCATTCCGTCCACTACAAAAATGAGAACAGAAGGGGCAAGAATGTCTCGTGTTGTGTGCCCCTACTCTATAGATGGCTTGATAGTCACCTACCCAAGAAGGGTCCCTTTGCTTCATCTGCAGCCACAACTGAGTGGTCTGAGTGTTTGATGAGTCTATCAGCGGAGGATATTGCCTGGTTTGGTAGAGATAGGTTGGGTACTGAGATTATCTTCAGCTGCAGCGGATTTCTGAATGTGCCTTTGATAGGCAGGAAGGGCTGTATCAACTATAATCCATCCCTGTTGGTCCGAAAATTTGCTTATGCTTTGAGAGCTCCGCCGAAGGATGAAGAGGTGCAGGAATCTTTGTACCTCACTGGTCTTCTAGAGGGGGATATGTTGTCTAAGCTTCAACACGCTTGGAATGGTGTCAGTAAGCGGGGAAAACCATTGCTGGGGAAAAGTAATAGCCAAGCCTACGCTCCGTATATGACCTGGATCAGAGCCAGAGCAGATATGATAGGGATGCCGTTTCCTCCTGCCAAGCCAGAAAGCTCTCTAGTGATTGAAGAGCCTACCACCGTGCCTATTTAGCAGTATAACCAGGTGTTAGCAGAGAGAGATGAGCTGAAGAAGGCAAATGAAGAACTGGAGAAAGAATTGGCTCAACTCAGAAGCGAGAGAAGCGAAGTCGTCCATTCCTTCAAGAGGCAAACAGAGCTGGTGAACCAGTTAGGGACAGATTTGACTAAGCAGATGGCTGAGCGTGAGCGCTTGGGCCGGAATTTCAAAGCTGTCAATGACGTACTGGCCACTAAGAAGCAGCACTTGGATGAAGCGTACCAGAGAATATCCAAGTTTAATCAGCATTGGAAGGCCACCCTAGCCAACGACAAAGAACGGGAGGATAAGCTGAAGCAGCAGAAAGCCCAGGTGAAGGCTAGTGAGAAGAGGTTTGATGAAGAAACCGCTCGCAGATATGCCGCTGAAGGCCTGCTCAACAAAGCTCTTGCTAACCTGAAGGAGCACAAACTGACGTTTGAATCCAAGAAGCGGAAGTTAGAAGATTGTTTCGGCGAAGGAGCATGGGAAGACTCAGTTGAAGGACTTCAATACACTATTACGCAGAGGGAGTTACTCGTCGAAGGGTTGCTCACTCGGCCTGATCATGCAGAAACGAGGAATCTGTTAGAAGAGTTCCGCGCCCGTGGCCGTGCTTGACTATGTTTGTAATCCTTTTGTTTTAATCATTGTTGTATGCTGACCATCACCAGGCTTGTTGGTCGAGGTCATGCTATTGATTCTGCTTGTACTCATTGACGTTGTGTACTGTCTTGATGGAATTTCTTTATATATATGAGATGTTATTTCCATGATTGGACTCAGACTTCTTATTATCAGCACTGGCACTCAGGCACTAGGATCGGGGGAAATCTCCCTAACGCACAGACACACGTTTGCATTTGCATGAAGCATTTGCATAACGAGCATGTTGTCGTTTTTTCTAACCCTTTTGTGTATGCAGGTTGTTTTAGGTTGTTCCAGGATTGATCAAAGACCAATCCACCGCTATTCGACCAGAGCAAATCGAGCTAGAGCAATGGAGCAAGTGCAGACTGATGTTCAAGAACTCCGAGAGAGGATGGATCGCTTCATGGAGCTCATGCAAGTGGTTGCCAACGGCCAAGACCAGCTCAGAACATTGGTCCAGCCTCTGATCTCAAGGGTTGACAGCAATGGTGTACTCCATGGTGGGACTGTTCCAACCCCTCCACCTGTTGAAACTCCTCAGAATAGCATCCTAGTGACCGGGGGGAATGGCAGTGGTAATGACAACGTGATCGCCAACATGGGGCTCAATGGTAATACGACTGGCGTCGGTAATGAGAATGTTGAAGCTAATGTCAATGTTGGACTGGGCAACGGCAACACAGGTGTTGGAAATCTGTATGGGCCTCAGCCATGGTTAGAAGACCGTCAAGACGATTTGTTCTCCCAGAAGGGTGCTGAAGTAGAGTTGACTGCTGAAGCACGTCTGAGGTTTAAGGAACTCGAGGACAAGATGAGGAATTTCGAGAACCTGAACACTATGGGTGTCGACATGTCCAAATTGGGATTGATTGCTGATTTCAAGGTGCCTCCTAAATTCAAGGTACCCGACTTTGAGAAGTACAAGGGCACCACTTGCCCTCGCGTCCACCTGAGATCATACTACCGGAAAATGTCCGCTCACTCTGAAGATGAGAAGCTGCTGATGCACTTCTTTTAGGATAGCTTGTATGGGCCATCCTTGGAATGGTATATGAGTCTGGAGCCTACCAGTGTGCACACGTGGAAGGAACTTGCTGAAGCATTCGTGCACCATTACTAGTATAACAGTGACTTGGCTCCGAACTGGGTTCAACTGCAGAATTTGTCACAGAGGAACAACGAAGGGTTCAAAGAATACGCCCAGCGGAGGCGTGAATTGGCAGCCAGGATTCAGCCGCCGATGGTTGAACGGGAGCTTGTTGAAATGTTTGTAGCCACCCTCCCAGGGGTTTATTACGAGAAATTGGTCAGCAGTATGTCTGGAAGCTTCTCAGATCTCATCATCACGGGCGAGCACGTTGAAAATGGGATCAAACTGGGGAAAATTCAAGGTGATCTATCCTCAGCTGGAGGAGGAAAGAAACCATATGGTGGCAAAAGGCAGGAAGGAGAGACGAGCGTCGTGTCCAACGCTCGAAGGAAGGGTAAAGGCCCTCACCAGCAGGTGGCCAGTATAACCATCCCTGCTGTCCAACAACCCCAGCCACAACAGAAGCAGCAGCAGCAGCCGCAGCCGAATCAGCAAGAGTGTCGCTACTGCGAAAATCAGCGCCGGCTAAACAGAAGAGTCGCCACCGTGCGTTATTTATCCCAAAGGAGGGAAAGGAAACACTTAGAGTAAACCTAACGCAAAACGGGAAAGGAATGGTCATCGCAACCAAATCCTGGATTCGGGAGTCGGTTACGCAAGGGGAAGGTATTAGCACCCCTCACGTCCGTCGTACTCGACAGGATCCACGCTTGTTTTCGGGTATGGATTGTTATTTCTATCTAAACTAAAGGTCAGGGGTTAAAAGAAAATAAAATGACTCGGCAAAGTATCACACTTTATGCCTACGTATTCCCGTCTGGAACGAGAAATCAGAGTCAACGTAGTTCGCCTACCTACTGGAAAGGAGGGGAAGGTTGCTCGCTAGGATATCGCATCCTATGCCTACGTACTTTCACACAGCATGAAAGATCAGAGCAAACATAGTTCGGGCCACGTATGACACAAGTCTGTTTTGATTGTTTTTTATTCCTTCTGAAAAAGGGTTTCTGATTACTGGTCCAAGCGGACAAAAATGACGTTTTGATGAGTTCACATTCTTTTACGGAAGAAGTGTCTTTTATTGTGTTTGAAATCTTATTGTGTTTTTCTGTTTGTTTTGAGAAAGAAGAGACAGAACTCTAACCTATGGTTACGAGGGGAATCAATCTAACCTAATGTTATCATGCATGGGTTAAGACCTAGTGTCTATCATGTTCCTCTCTTGCGCAGAGAGAAACAGAGATCCTAAGGGATAAACGGAAACATAAACAATAGCATATATACAATAAAGCAGTAAAATGCATGGATGCAGCAATACAAGCGAGGCAAGGGAGTCCCACTCAACCTCGAACCTAGAAAACAACAGGCAAAAGTGAACAGAATTCACTTTCAACCTAACAGGTTAAACAGCAAGCAATACAGTCAGGGAAATTCAAACAATACATCAAAAATTATAAACAGCAAAAATAAACAGCAACAGCAGTCTTCATCAACATCTGTCTTCAAGTCATCTTCAAACACCTACAGGCTTCAAGCAGGCATCAGTCCTCCTCTTCACAACCTTCAAGCAAGGTCTCTATCATCAGTCTTCATGGCTTTTCTTCAAGTCTCAATCTCCAAGATGAATATCAGTCAACAAGATGAGATGGATGTTAAACAGTCAATTGCCTACCAAGGGTGGCTCACTGACTGTTAACATGATACTGACAGTTTTCCCTCAAAAGTTCTATCTTTTAAATACATTCACTAATCCTTCCAAAGGAAGGAGGTGGATATTTAAAAGAGACTTTGAATCATAGAGAAATAATGGAGGCAAACAAGACCTTCCATGTTTGTGAATCAAGTTTTCTACTCTAGAGCTCTGCCTAGCTCCTAAACCCTATAGCCTTCAACAGCTTCCAGCAAGATGCTCTTCATCAACTCTGGAAGTTAGTCTTCATTCTCTGTGATCTCCAATGGGCTTCATCAGCACAGTCTTCAGCTCAAACCCAAGCCCCAAACAAACCCAATACCCCACACAGTCAAAAAATAACCCTAGAGAGGGCACACCACACAGTCAATCAAATACAAGCAATATACTAATAGTAATAGTAAAATAAGGGAAACCTAGTATTTTCTAAGGGATCTATTATCTACCCATAATACCCCTATATTCCCATACCCCAAAATTCAATCTACAACTCCTAAAAGAAATGATTTATTACACCTATGTTATCTCTAAACCCTAGTTTTGATTCTCCTAATCACACCTAAACAAGTCATCTAAAATTAAGTCCTAAAATCATGAATTAAATTTTATATACAAGCTAAAGTTCTAAGTGAAATACCCTAAAAAGAATAGGTCCAAAATATAAAAGGGTCTAGCTAAACTAAAATCAACAATATCAAGTGCTAAACAAAACATCATTTAAACCTATTTAAAAGAAAAATATACTAAAAATGCAAAAATAAAATAAAATGCTAATTTTATTATATGACAATTTTCTTAACAGAATTATGAAAAATATGCAAAAACAACCATTTAAAAATATGCAATTTCCAATTTGTTATGAATTTTTAAAGAATTAACAAAAATTGAATGAAATAAAAATGAATTAAATTGGGTTAGGGTGCAGTTAGTGATTATTTCAGTTAAAAATGAATGATGGGCCCAGACTGGGGGGCGCGCATAGCAAAGCGCGTCTGGGCCCAGTTGATCAGAAAAAACACAAAAAGAAATAAAAACAGAAAACGGTGCAATTAGTAAGAAATTCAGTTCAAATGGCATTGGGCCTGGGTGAATGGAGTGCGAATAACATTGGATTACTAAGCCCATCTGCCTCCTTTAATGAAACGATTGAGTTTTGATCACTCAGCCTTCCCTCTCAACTTTCCGTTTGAATTAAGACCGTTAGATTGTTTCTGAGTCAAAGTCAAGTGTGTAATCCAACGCTGGGAAAGTCATCTTCTCCAATGAGCTAGGGTTTGCCATTAATGAACCATGCACGAAGCTTGCCCCAACCAGAGTTCAACATCCTCATGCAACCTCAATTCTCCATGAAACTCATATCTGTAAAAAGCAAAAATGCTCCACTTCTTCTCCTCTACACAACCATGGCCTTGGTTTTCTCTGAAACTCACCCTAGCACCAAACCCGATAGGTAGAAGACCTAGGTTCCACCATTTTACACTGTTATCAATCCTGCTAATTCTTGCTAACTCTTACACTAATACAATCTACATGCTATACTGATCATTTTTATCTATCTAACCAAGATTATCATGCCTTAACCTAGGTGTTCTAAGCCACAACAGTTTTGGTGCTTCAATGGTAACCTCCATGAATTGTTCTCAAATTCACCAGAATCAATCATCTAACTATGTCTAACAATTCTAACATAAGGATTCTACATTATTCTAATTAATTCTATCCAATTCGATGAAAACACTAACCTGGTTTAAAGATGAAAACAGATGCAGAATTCCTTGGATCCAAAGCTTGCAATGCTTGGGACTTGCTCAATAAACTTGGTTCTTGATTCTGTATGCAGTGGTTCTTGCTCAAACCCCTTGGATTGCCATAACCACTTCCTTTTGCAATTTGGATGATACACTTGGTAGCACACGAATTCTACCTCAATTCAGCCAGATCTTGATGAAAACTTGATCTATGATGGATGTAGATGATGATAGGATCAAGAATTTTGGAAAATGATGAAGGTTTGATAGAGTTCTTATGTGATTTGCAAAGTTGAAGAATGAGATGAAACTTTGTGTTTTGATCAAAATGAATCACCAACCCTTGAATGAAGCCACTCTACTCAATATATAGACACTCATAGAACACTCTAGAACTTGGTAGAAACTTCTTGTGCACAATTTCCTTGAATTTTGGATATGTTACTTCCTTTGTAAGCCAACTAGCATAACTTCCAAATTTTGAACCAAACTCAAAATCTACTTTTGCCAATGTTCTTAAAACATTTTTTCCAATCAAAATGACCTATAATTTCATCCCATTTGGCCATGTTATGAAAAATCCCATTTTTAGGTCACTTTTATTCATTAAATTCATCTTTTAAATGACCAAATTTGAAACCTTGAGCTATGAACATTTCCCAACTTTCATGATCACTTTTCTAGACTCAAAATGTCATTTGGAGCAAGTTTTATGTTGTGAAGTTTTTCATTTGAAGCTTCCTTGTATGAGTTTTGGGCATAGGCTTGAAATGACCTGTAATTCTCAAATGACCAAAATACCCTTTGCTTGCCAAGGTCATAAGTAGAGTTACACAAATCAGATGAAGGCATACCATACCTTTCTAGAAAGCTAAGACAATGAGGAATAACTCTTATGTTGACCAGAAATTCATCTGAAATTTCCTTGAGGGGTAAAAGTTGCTTGGAAGACAAGTAACTTTCACAGACAAAATTTCAGATACCTCAGATGACCTGTAACTTGCAAGGACCATAACTTGAGTTCTATAAATCTCCTTGATGTCTTCCACCACTCAAATTAAAGGTCTTGAGATCCTCTACAAGTTTCATGTTGGACAAGGATCCATTTGAAGCTTGAATTTTGAATTATCTTGCTTGGAAGTTTGCCCTAAATCAGGGGATTTTACACAGAAACCCTAATTTAGAAACTCCTCTTCTTCTTGATTTCTCTTGATTTCTCCTTGGCACAACACCACATCCTTATCTACATGTTAAATGATGAACCCCACATCTCTCAAATAGGCCTTGATGCCTTTCAAACAATCATTTGACCTAGGGTTGACCCAGATGAAACCCTAGTTGACTGTCTTCAACTGCAACTCTTGTGATCACATCAATGACTTGTCTCACTTTCAAAATGCCTCTCTAGGTCCTCCATGATGTCTGTATACCCTCCATGCTCAATTCACAGCTCACAACTTCTTTGATGATCTTCAAATACACTCAAGATATGAGAGAGATCCACTGCTTGGTCCACTAACTTCTCAGATTTCAATTTCTTTCTGATGACTTGGATAAGATTGAATTTGAACAACAACCTCGTGATAGGCTCATAGAGATAATAATAGTGCTTGGTCCCTTGTTGGATGACTTGCTATGCTATGCTATGCAGATGATTAGACTATGTACATGACTCTATATGCAAATGCTAATGCAATTGAAACATAAACCAAATGAAGAAGGTTGAGCAAACTCTGCCGGGGAGAGTCTTCTTTAATCTTTGAGTTCCACTGGGAGGAAAGAAAACACTTGCTGGAAAGAGAACTCCGCTGGGGACGAAACGATTCTCTTGGGGAAAATCAACTGACTCCGCTGAGGGAGAGTAAATGACCCTACTGGGAAGGGTAGACTGTCTAAGTACAGCTCACGAGTTGGAAATATTAATCTTCTGAAGCTGACCCACTCTGCTTGAGATAGGGGAATCCTTCTGGGGGACACCACACTGTCTGAATACAGGCTACAATCTTGGAATCGCCAAACTCTGCTGAGAGTACACGACTTTACTGGAGAATGTCCTTCGAATAAGCTACAACTAGCTGGGGAATTTGATCCTTCTTTAGTAAGGGACATTGTTATCTTGGAAGCGCGACCTGCGTGGGGATCGAGTTTTTCGTTACGAGCTTCTGGTCCATATTGCAATCTCTTGACCGTCCACTTCATGTGGCTATGAACCCTGCAACACCACAAACAAGACAAGACAAGTCTACGCAACCAAATCTATTCAGGTTAGCGTTAGTGACATTATTTTCAGTTAATCCAAAGTTTTAGAAATTATTGGCACGGGCCAGTGACGTTATACACTTGCTAGTTTCATTAAACTTGGGCGGTTATCATGTACAAAACAGTAAAGAACCAGCATCAAGTACTGAATAACGTGTTTTATTGATTGGGCCCCTGAATGGGCAGAGTCTTGTACATGGGATGTAACTCCTGAAAAGAGGAAGCTACACACAACAAATATAATGACAAATCAAATTTGTACACATGTCGGCAACGGGATGCAGATGAACATCACGAACTGATCCTCCTAGGACTCGCCCGACTCTAATGCTTTCCCGGTATTCACACTTCCGAAGAGATTGTATCTGATAATCTCCCCCTCGAGTATATTCTCCCGCACCAATGCTCAATGTAGTATCAAATTCGGACCGCAGTCATTTGCTTTTCAGGTCCCTAACTTTTGCGTGAACCGCCCTTTACGGGTTTTCAGTTCACCGGGATACCCTTTTTTTGCCGAAGCCGCCCAGTGTAGGTTTTCAACTTTGCGGGTGTACATTTTTTCAATTTTATCCCTAACTTTTGCCCGAACCTTTCATTCTGTTTTTGGTTCGCCAGGATGCCCCATTTTTGCCTGGACTCTCTTTTTTCTGTCCAGCGGGTCAATTTTAAGCAAAGTATTTTTTAACTGCGTCCGAATTCACAGGCGACGTAAAGTCTTCACCGTCCATGGTGGACAACAATAAAGCCCCTCCTGAAAAGACTTTTCTGACAACGTATGACCCTTCGTAGTTGGGGGTCCATTTGCCCCTGTGATCTGCCTGCGGCGGGAGAATCCTTTTCAGCACAAGGTCGGCCGTCTGAAAGCTCCGAGGATGCATATTCTTATCATATGCTTTCTTCATTCGGCTCTGGTACAAACGACCGTATGCTAGAGCAGTTAGCCTCTTCTCGTCCATTAAGCTCAGCTGGTTCAACCTGTTTTTCACCCATTCTGCCACGTCTAGTTGGACGTCTCGTAACACTCTCAGAGAAGGAATCTCGACTTCCAGTGGTAGCACTGCTTCCATTCCGTATACCAACGAGAACGGGGTTGCCCCGGTTGATGTGCGTACCGTCGTACGATAACCGTGCAAAGCAAAAGGTAGCATCTCATGCCAGTCCTTATAGGTAACCACCATCTTCTGAACGATCTTCTTTATATTCTTATTGGCCGCTTCAACAGCACCATTCATCTTGGGTCGGTAAGGGGAGGAGTTGTGATGCTCGATCTTAAATTTCTGACAGAGCTCCTTCATCATTTTTGTTGTTCAGGTTTGAACCGTTGTCAGTGATTATTCGCTCGGGGATTCCATATCTGCAGATGATATCTCTCTTGATGAATCTAGCTACCACCTGCTTAGTCACATTCGCATAAGACGCCGCTTCCACCCATTTGGTGAAATAATCGATTGCTACCAGAATGAACCGGTGTCCATTAGAAGTCGTCGGCTCGATCTTTCCAATCATATCGATGCCCCACATCGAGAATGGCCATGGCGATGACATCACGTTCAGAGGACTCGGAGGCACATGGATCTTATCTGCATAGATTTGGCACTTGTGGCACCTCCTCGCAAACTTGAAACAATCAGTTTCCATAGTCAGCCAAAAATAACCTGCCCGCAGCAGCTTCCTCGTCATAGCATGCCCACCAGCATGCGTACCAAATGTACCTTCATGTATTTCCTCCATGAGCAGCTTTGCCTCTTTTTCGTCTACACAACGCAGCAGCACCAAGTCGTGATTTCTTCTGTATAAGACACCATCCGGATTCAAATAGAAATTACCCGCCAATCTCCTGAGAGTCTTCTGATCTTGACTGGATGCCCCAGCCGGATACTCTTTGTTCTTCAGGAAATTAAGGATATCAAAATACCATGGTTTATCATCGGATGCTTCGTCAATGGCAAACACGAAGGCAGGTCTGTCAAGCCGAGAGATAACAATTCTGGGAGCCTCGTTCCAGAAGTTGACTTTGTACATGGAAGACAAAGTGGCAAGGGCGTCAGCCATCTGATTCTCTGCTCGCGGTACATGATGCAATTCAACCTTGTCAAAGAAAGGCAACAATCTCCTCGCATAGTTCATGTAAGGTATCAAATTGGGCTGACGCGTCTCCCATTCCCCTTTTATTTGATTCACCACCAGAGCTGAGTCTCCGTATACATCCAGATTTTTGATTCGCAAATCAATGGCTTCTTCAAGCCCCATGATACAAGTTTCGTATTCGGCTTCATTGTTGGTAACGGGAAAGGTCAATCGAGCAGTAAACGGAATGTGCAACCCGTGTGGAGTGGTGATGATTGCCCCTATTCCGCTACCGTAGGCGTTTACAGCTCCGTCAAAGATCAACTTCCATTTGGAACCCAATTCTGGTCCTTCATCTGGCAACGGCTCGTCACAATCTTTCATCTTTAGGTACATGATATCCTCGTCAGGAAAATCAAACCTCATCGATTGGTAATCCTCAATAGGCTGCTCTGCCAAGTACTCAGACAGTACACTCCCCTTTATAGCCTTCTGCGAGACATACTGGATGTCATATTCGGTCAAAACCATCTTCCAACGGGCAATCCTCCCCGATAATGCTTGCTTTTCGAATACATATTTGATAGGATCTATCTTCGAGATGAGCATGGTTGTATGATTCAGCATGTATTGCCTCAAACGCTTGGCGGCCCAGGCTAGCGCGCAACAAGTTTTTTCGAGCATTGAATATCGAGATTCACATTCAGTAAATTTCTTACTCAAGTAGTATATCGCATGCTCTTTTCTTCCTGTCTCGTCGTGTTGACCGAGAACACAACCCATACTTCCCTCAAGAACTGTCAAATACATAATCAAGGGTCTCCCTGCCACTGGGGGTATCAAAATAGGAGGCTCCTGCAAATACTGCTTTATTTTATCGAACTCCTTTTGACAATTTCCATTCCACGTTACAGCTTGGTCTTTTTTCAACAGCTTGAATAATGGCTCACACGTAGCTGTTAGGTGAGATATGAACCGAGCGATGTAGTTCAACCTCCCTAAAAACCCGCGCACCTCTTTCTCTGTTCTAGGCGTCGACATCTCTTGTATTGCTTTTATTTTAGCAGGATCGACCTCTATTCCATTTTCACTCACGATAAACCCCAGTAGTTTACCCGATCTCACCCCGAAGGTGCACTTGTTAGGGTTCAGTCTCAGCCTGAACTTCCTAAGCCTTTTGAA
>CAWUDS030004747.1:0-51090 GCA_963859935.3 Lathyrus sativus | reverse complement strand
GAAGAGTTCTCTTGGGAGGAGAATATGGAGCAGCACCTAAGTTATCTGAAGTCACAGCAGCCATTGTAGATTGAAACTGAGCAGTTGTTGATGAAGAAGACGCCATTGAAGAATGCTTTTTCAAACACTTAGGTTTTGAGTTTTTATGCAGAGAGAACAAGAGATGAAAACGCATGTAAATTCTGAGAGTGAAAAGTGTGAAAGTGAATACACAACAAGTATTTATACTAATCACTTAGGCACATCAAAGGTCAGAAAAACACACGTTTGAGCAAGCATTAAATGAAGAGAATAAAATCATTTCAAATAATAAATGCTTCTGACAATTTTGGGGGGAAAACCAAGATATTTACTATTCAAATTTCACCTCAAACGTCTCTTCAGTTATGTACACGCCACCTCTTCAGATTTTGTGTGACACGTGTTTGCTTGCATGCTGTTTTGAAATCTCTCAAGAAATGAAACGTTAGCCAACGTTCAGATCTTCTAAAGATGGTTAGTTCAGAGTTTCACATCAGAAATATTAATCAGAATAGAATAAATAAACAGAAGAAATACTTCAGATGAATTAAACATTTTTGCATCTGTAACAATTTGCTTCTGTTAAATATCATTCTGGACAAAAATCCATACCAATATTTTTCAGAATAAAATTGAATCTATCTTCAACAAGGGGTTTTGTAAAAATATCTGCCCATTGATGATCTGTATCAACAAAGGCTAAATTTATGATTCCCTTCTGAACATAGTCTCTGATGAAATGATGCTTAATTTCTATATGTTTTGCCTTAGAATGTAAAATGGGATTCTTGGACAAACATATAGCAGAAGTATTATCACAAAAGATAGAAATGTTACTCTCAAAAATTTGATAATCTTCTAGTTGACTTTTCATCCAGAGCATCTGCGTGCTACATCCAGCAGCAGCAATGTATTCAGCCTCTGTGGTTGAAAGTGCAATTGTGGGTTGCTTCTTGCTGTACCAGGAGATTAGATTTCTTCCTAGAAATTGACAACTTCCAGAAGTACTTTTTATTTCCACTCTGTCTCCAGCATAGTCAGCATCACAAAATCCAACTAATTTGAAATCATCAGATTTTCTATAACACAAACCCACATTAGAAGTACCTTTCAGATACCTTAGAATCCTCTTGACAGCTGTCAAGTGTGATTCTCTAGGATCTGATTGGAATCTAGCACATAGACAAACACTGAACAATATGTCAGGTCTAGAAGCAGTAAGATAAAGAAGAGAGCCAATCATACCTCTGTAGAGCTTCTGGTCTACTTTCTTACTTACCTCTTCTTTGCCAAGTGAGCTAGTAGGATGCATTGGAGTCTTTTCCAGCTTGCTGTCAGACATGTTGAATTTCTTCAGAAGTTCTTTAACATACTTTGTCTGATGTATGTAGGTGCACTCTGGAGTTTGATTAACTTGGATTCCTAAAAAGAATCTGAGTTCTCCCATCATGCTCATTTCAAATTCTGCCTGCATACATGTAGCAAACTCCTTTCCAAGCATAATATTTGTTGATCCAAAAATAATATCATCTACATAAATTTGGAAAATTAGAAGATCTTTCTTTATGGTTTTACAGAATAGAGTTGTATCCACTTTGCCTCTGATGAAATTCTTCTTCAGAAAAAAATTACTCAATCTCTCATACCAAGCTCTGGGAGCTTGTTTTAATCCATATAGAGATTTCTTTAATTTGAAAACATGATCTGGAAATTTTTCATTTTCAAAACCAGGAGGTTGGTGGACATAGACTTCTTCTTCTATAATACCATTAAGAAAGGCACTTTTAACATCCATCTGATACAGAGTGATGATATGCTGTGCAGCAAAAGAAATAAGAAGGCGTATAGATTCTAACCTTGCCACTGGAGCATATGTCTCAGTGTAATCAATACCTTCTTGCTGACTGTATCCTTGAGCAACCAGCCTTGCCTTATTCCTCTCAACTTCTCCTTTCTTAATGGTAGAACCAAATATAACTTCGAGCCTATATCCTTTGTTTCTTAAACCGTGAACCAAGCCACGATACAACCTTTAAAAGACCTAATTGAAGTAGGACTTCGGTTGAAAGCATACTCGACAAGATCACGTTTCCTGACTCCTACGAGCTATGCTCAGAAAAAATTCATGTTGGCATTATAATTAAAACTTATATCCTGACTAGTGATTTCGGTCACAAGTTATCGCGATATCTTTTTTCAAAACAAAAATTCAAGACAAATATATGTGTACATTGACAAGCTCAGGATAGGCATTTCAGGCATGATGACTTTGCTTGATATCTTAGAGATTTACATATGGACATAACCCGTGGAACTTGAAGATCCTTCTAAACAGGGGCAGGCAGTTTCCCAGTTCGCTCACCAACGCGAGGCTGACGTTCTTAAGAGCTGTTTCTCAAAGATTTCGTCGTAACATTTGTGCCAGACCTGACGAATCTCTCAAAGAGTTTGAAAACAATGGGGCAACCAGACTCCGTGTTCTCTATAAAATCCTCTTGAGATGACCCTACCTCACAACACAAGTATCCTGGGGCACCATGTTTTTTGAAGAAACAAATGGCGACTACTATAAGGTCCTTCAAGATCAAAACCATGGGGTTTCACAACTTTTCTTCGTGCACCCGAGGGATTTTACTCACAGCGGCCTTCATTCTCTAGTAAATCTCAATGTTGCAACAGGCTCCTAAACTATTGCCTCATCACAGTCCCCAGCGAGACTATAAGCTGACAACTTTTTCTTGGGTAACTCGAAAGTGTCCCTCAGGTTTTCGTCTCCCCATGTGAAGACATGATACTGTGCACCCAAGCAGATTACTTTCTCCCCCAGAGAATTCAGAACATTTAAAACCAGATTTGGTTCTACCATTAATCCTTCTCACCCATGATTGACGTATTGGTTGCAGAGAACGCAGGGTATCCCCATCAAGATGTTTATTTCATCTCTCGCCCCGTCTCTAGTCTGTTTCGCAAGGGCATAAGCATCACATGCCTATACTCATTTCGCATACTCATTACATACTCATTTCGCATACTCATTACATATTCATTTCACATACTCATTACATAACGATTAACTACATACATAGACATTAACATCCATTCATTGACATACATTCACATTAACATACGCAGTAACATATGCATTAGCGTTCACAGGTTCCTTGTGTTTCGCCGTCATTGGTTGTTACCGCCGAGTAACTGGGTTCGTCCATTCTCTCCAAATAGATTGTCAGCCCTAAGCATAAAATACGTATGTGTTTCCAGTTTCCCCACAGAGCTCGATCCTCGTGGATGACGGTTACTTCAGCTATCTTTCCTCGCCAGGATAAGATATTTACCCTTCGAGTTCATTCCCTCGATGGAGTCTTGATTACCAGTCTTCTTTCTAGCTCGATCCTAGATTGAACCTCAGTATTGTCGGTCGTCGAGCCCAATCGGACGTGCATTTATTTTGCGCCATCTAAAGTTTTCACCATACCATGGCAGATACGCGACTGTTCTCGCCCGAGAAGTTTATCACTGTACCCGGACGTGCATTTATTTTGCACTATCTTTCAATCACGATCCTTTACACGCCAGTTCACGCCTGGAAAATCTATCGGTACAACACTTTACATCTTACAGCATCGGTATGCGACATTTCTCGCCTGAGAAGCCTATCGATATAACAACCTTACACAACAAGATACGCGCCTGTTCTCACAAGAGAGGCTTATCACAATCGATCAGCGACATTTCTCGCCTGAGAAGCTTATCATCGATCAGCACCTGTTCTCGCCTGAGAAGCTTATCATCATCTGTTATCACCTCGACAAGCAGTTCTTACATGAGAGGCTTATTATTGCTACTCTTGCAAAATAAGCGACATCTCTCGCCTGAGAAGCCAATCCTATCTTCGTTATGACTCGCAGCAAATGGCCATCTCCATTGAGCAGTTGGGCTTCCATTTTCCATGTCGTCTTGAAGTATAGGGAGGTTTGAACCAAATCGTATTCAGGAGAGCACGATCTTGAAGTACGGGGAGGTTTGAGCGGAATCATATTCAGGAGAGCACGATCTTGAAGTATGAAGAAGTTCATTTACCCTTTAGTAAAAGAAGGAGCGGAATCATATTCAGGAGAGCACGATCTTGAAGTATGAAGAAGTTCATTTACCCTTTAGTAAAAGAAGGAGCGGAATCATATTCAGGAGAGCATGATCTTGAAGTATGAAGAAGTTCATTTACCCTTTAGTAAAAGAAGGAGCGGAATCATATTCAGGAGAGCACGATCTTGAAGTATGAAGAAGTTCATTTACCCTTTAGTAAAAGAAGGAGCAGAATCATATTCAGGAGAGCACGATCTTGAAGTATGAAGAAGTTCATTTACCCTTTAGTAAAAGAAGGAGCGGAATCATATTCAGGAGAGCACGATCTTGAAGTATGAAGAAGTTCATTTATCCTTCAGTAAAAGAAGAATCAGAATCGTATTCCAGGCGCCGACCTTAAATATGAGAAGATTTATATATCAGATAAGCAACAACCTCTTTATTTGAGTGCTTATCCGTTTTGGCACGTAAGTCCCTTCCAACGATAAGTGACAGTTTATCCCCCGAGAAGCTTATCAGGGCATTTCCCATTAAAGTCCATTTATTTTGGCATACAGCCGGTCTTTACCCTGTATATTTGATACGGATTCCCGAAAAGTCCGTCCGATCCCATCACGAGGGATAGGTTATAGAAGCTTGGATGTTATTCTTTGCTCAATGCTCCAGCATTCTGTAATCGATCTTGCAATCGTGTAGGTCCAGTTTTATTATTATACATTCCCGAGTGGAGGTCATCTCATAGGTGCCATCTCCATTTAAGGATCTTATTCTTAAAGTCCATTTATTTTGGCGTACAGCCGGTTTTTACCCTTTATATTTGCTACGGATTCCCGAAAAGTCCGTTTGATCCTGTCACGAGGGATAGGTTACAGAAGCCTGGATGTTATTCTTTGCTCAATGCTCCATGCATTCTGTGACCGATCTTGCAATCGTACTTGATCCAATTTTACTTTTAGATTCCCCGTGGAGGCCGTCTCACAGGTGCCATCTCCATTTGAGAAACTCGTTCCCAAAATGACAATTGGTCGTGTTCGCACCAGTTGACCATCATTTTAGAATTCCCCAGGGTTGTACTGTGTCCCAGCGCGTCGTTTTCCCCAGTGTGTTTCTTCTCGTAGCGTCTGTCCCTGTGTCGTCGCATTCGTCAGCATTTTCGCATTCATCATTCCAGCATACGCATCATATCATATTCACGACATCATCTGCATTAATCTGTTCTCGCTTTGTCCATAGCATTGCATATCACCGCATATAAGGGCAAAATTTTCGGTTATCTATATTTAAATCCCTCCACCATGATTCCTCGAGTCTCCGTCACTCAAATCGTCTGGTGTAGCTATTTAAATAGGGGCAACTGTAATACCCCAAATTTTACCCTTATATTTAGTCAGTCATTTCGCATAGCATCTCATCTGTGCATCTGCTAACCACTATCAAGTCATGGAGGTATTTGTTTTGCAGGATTGGTTCCAGGGGTATTTTGGTCATTTTACGTGGATTCCGCTAATTCCTTGAAGACGGGCTGTTACTGAGCTTTGAGACACTCGAGACACTATTTCTGAGGCATTTATTTATATCAAGGCGCCAATTCGATGTGTTCGGTATTGAAATTTGTCGAGCACAACTGGATTTAAGACCTATTTCATCGCTCATGGTTTATTTCCAGAGCACTTCCGTTTCTGTTAATAAGGCACAGTTTAATTGGGTATTATTGGATTGTTGCTCATAGCATTTGGACAGTGGAATTCAATTACGGGCAATGTTATCGTTGATACTGAATCTGTTGTGATTACGGCGCACATCCGCGTTTGGTTATAAAATTGCTGGCTAGAATTTAAGTTGGAATGCAAGTGAATTTAATCAGGTGATGAGATTAGGACTACGGGCGAGACAAGTACATAAACAAGAATATCATTCGTGAATATTTATGGTTTATGACTAGTTTAATGAATTTAAATATTTGTGGATTTATTCACAAACGTTTATAATTTATAACTAGAAATAAATATAAATAAATTCAAAGCTGAACGGTCATGGATATATAAATGAAGTTCTGGAATTTTTATTTCATAAAGGATATCATTATACAAAAAGGAGTAAATCGTTTCACATTTTGAATTGCTGTAAAATTACAGATGTTACTTCTATCCTAAAAATCCTAAGTCCTAAACATCCATTAGTGTCTTCATGATGTTCATCCATTGGACATTACTCCATGCTTCTCCGATTAACCTGCACAAAGAGAAACAAAACAAAACAGAAGCAGGAAAGGGTTAGAAGTTTGTTTTCGACACTCTCAGAACAGCGTCATCACTGAGTGCCGGGAGTGGCACAACCGAAGCTGCGTCCTACCCCCGTTATCGATCCGCGCCGTTGGCGTCAGATCAAGTAACATCTGTTCTTATCTAAGGGGCAACCGAGAGATAGAAGAGATAAAAGAAGCGGGACTGATTCGCTTTTGCCGCAAGTGGATTCATTTCAAAATCGAGTAAATCCTTATTTACTTTCCAAACTGATACGAGAGTAAAACAACATAGTCAATCCGGATTCGGACCCGGATGCCGGCGGGTCTGAATCGCTTTGCCTTCAAGGTTATCCAACACCTGAAATTCACAAAACAGCATCAGAAAAATTCGGGCATAGATTGAAGCCAAAGTTCATAACAGACTTAGAAACAAGTTCAACCCCAAAAGAAAAGATTTAAGTTGAGCCAGGAAATAAGAGACCAAGGGTAGTTCAGCAAAATCAAGCCCAATTCACAATTAAGTTCAGAATACATCAGATTCGGTTCATGTTCAAAAAAAAACAAGAAGCCATAACAGCAACCAGGCAATAAACCAAAAGAGCAAGTTCAGTTCAAGACAAGTTCAGTGCAAGAACGATCAAACAAAGAATCCCCAAAATTGGTCAGTTGAAACTCGCCTCGAATAAGATCCCAACGGGCCAAAACTCTGAAAAATCAACAAGTAAAATAACATCAGAAAAAGTTGTCTCAAAACTAAAACAGAGCATCATAAAAAAAAACATTCGAATTTCAACGCAGCACAACACAAATCACACCCACGAGCGAAACTATACCAGAGAAAGAAAGCAAGATAAGCTCGTATAATCAGTTACGTATCAGTTCAGAATAAATCCCGACTAAAGGTGCAAGGCACATTGGAAAAGTAAAGTGCAAAGTTTAAGGCTCAGTTGAACATCACAACCACAAAATTCACAGCCATAAACCAGTTCTGAAAAAGAAAAAGGAAGTTAATGAAGTTCGTGACAGAAAAAACCAGTTCATTCAAAGGAGAGCCACGACCGGAGCCATTACCAACTCCCTACCGAACATCGAATCACATACTGTAATTTCGGACAAAGCTCTCGACAAATTGCGAGGCCATTAATCACACAGGGGCAGCCACATACACAATAGCGGTTCAGACTCTAAGGTCATCATCACCGAAACCAAAAGCAACATAATCGAAGGCAGCATAATCAAAAGCAAGGATTGTAGTATCTTTTCCAAACGGCTCAGACGAACTGTCATCATCGCCGCACAACCCTTCCCGGCGGCGTCGACCCGACAATGTCCATCCTGAAAGAAGAAGAAGAAAAGTAAGCTGATGCTCCAAAACTGATAACTAAACTGAATAGAAACATAAGACTGAACCAGCCTTGTTGTTTTACAATCAAACAAACAGTTGTGGAATTCAGAGACTACTCGAGTTAGGGACTGCCCACGAGGCTAAGTTCAAAAATTCGAATCAAGGCTCAGTTCATACATCATAGCCCCAGACTCAGTCCAAGCGTCACAGCGAGTCAGAGCCAACAGCGACATCTGAAGATCACAACAAATGCCATTAATCAAAGCAAGCTACGATCCGCGAGGATGTAGAGCAATTCATGATCACAACTCGGTCCAGTTCGGTTCGAAAAGCAAGCCCAGTTCGTATCAGTTTTAGGATCCAAAGCAAATCGAAACTCAAGGATAGATATCCACATCTGAAAAATCCGGAAAGACAAGTCAATCCAAATGCAATCCAATGAAACCCAGATAATCAAAGCATAAGGAAATCAGTAAAACGAAATCCAATCAACATCGAGAATGGAAAGAATCTCAATCGAATCAAAATATTATCAGATTCACAAATCCACAAAAATCAAGTCATAAATCACAATCCAACAATCAGAGGCCCAAAAGAGAGTCAAAGAGAAATTATAAAAGGGAACGATATCACCTCGTGTGAAACCCTAGACGAAACGGCGGAGAGCACCAAAATAAAGTTGCGAAGAAGACGAATCGTGAAACCCTAGCGATCGCGAGATCGAAAGAAGAAGAGTTTTCGCCCAAAGCCATCACAAACAGCCATCGATCAAACCCAACGAAAGAGGTTCGCCGGCGCCATTCATTCAACGACGGGCAAACATCTGTTGAGGCTCAGTTCACCATCATCGCCCCCGTTTATCACCGATTGAGAACCCACCGTAAGATTTCATTCCATTATCAGCATATTAACGGTTTGTTTTCTGTTCTTTTAGTGTGGAGAAGAAGATATGAAGGAAAACATGGCGGAAACGAAGAGAGACGGAAACAAGAGTGAGAGAAAGATAAACGGCGCCGTGAAGGATAATAGGGTTCACAAACCCTAATTTTGTTTTAGTTACTCACCAACTGGGTTGGGTTCGGGAGTGATGACCAGCCCAACCCCTTTTATTTTTTTTACCTTTTTCTTTTTTATAATTAGTTAATTAAACCTTATTAATTTTTTTTTTAAAACTAATATTGACATTGTTTTTTATAAAATAATAATTTAAAAACTTTTTTAAAAAACCTTTTTATAATAATAAATAAAAACCATTTTTTTAATTAAATATATTAAAATCCTTTTTTAGAAAATATAATAATTAGGTTTAAATAGTTTTTAGGGTTGAGTTAAATTAATATTAAGAACTTCATTGAAGATTATATCACAAAATAAAACCACAAAAAGATGCATAATTTTACTTCGTCACCATCTGACAATTCTGCCCATTAACGGTGTTTGCTCGTTTTGCAGTTTATTGCGTTTACCGTTGTTTATTTCATTTTTATGTCGTTATCATTTTTGTAACTGCTCCTCTCATGTAACTTCGCGAACTTAACAATCGCTCTTTAATTTCTGCCTTTAAATTTCTGCCTGCATAGTTTAATTAGCATTTTATCTCTGTTTGCATGATCCAATTTCTCACACTTTCACCAATTATTCTGTCACATTGCACCTCCGAAGGAATTAGGTCTAGCCGTTTGACCGCCGTGTCAATAGTCCTCACCTTCAACCCTTACACCTTACAAACCCTAAATGCCTCGCCGCAGGCCAAATTACAATTTTACCCCTAGCATTAGGTCAAAGAGCCGCCGCGCTCATTTTAGGGTTTCCCGCCGCGGAATCCCTAACCTAATTTAACCCTAATTACAACTTAACAATTCAACATAGAGATTTGGAGTTTCTACACTCCACGTAAGCGTATCCTTAAGATGCGTTTATTCCCCTTGAGACCTTGACCACAGTCAAGAAGTCTCTAACCTCCCTTTTGAGGGGAACTACGATTACTCTGATTCCACTCCCGTAAGGATACGTAGGCACAAGATGCGATGTCTTGCTGAGTAAACTTAGAATTAACCCTTAGGTCTCCTTTCTCACTTTTAATCCTTTGTACATATACCTTAAGCAAATAAATAAAGCAAGTAGTAAGCATTGAACAAAAGGTTCCTGTAGAGTACTACAGAAGTTTAGGGTGCTAATACCTTCCCTAAATTTAACCAACCCCCGAACCCTAGATCTTTCCCCGCATTGTGTTTACGATGCAAAAATAGGTTTTCCCTCTTTTGACCTTTTCCTTCGGATAAATCAAAGAGCGGTTGTGAATTGAATTGCGATTCAAATTAATTAATAATTTGATATCCTATTTCCACCGCAACACAGAGCTTCTTCAACAGAAGATGGTTCAATTTCTGACACTAGTCCAAAGAGTGATGCTTCAGATGATCTTAGAAATGATCTTGTTCTGATGGGATCATCCTTCTTTCCAATAATGACATCCTCTGGATGAGAAGCTTTAATTCTGGATGATGATCCTCTGATAGTTGACTCTTCAGAAATATTTAGATTATTCATCTGAGAAGTTAAGGGAGTAGCATCTGGAGTTGCTTCTGGTTCCTTCACTTGAAGTTTGTCTGCTTCTGGAACTTCAGAGTCAATAAAGACTACTTCCCTATCTGCAGAGTTATCACCTGCTTTGGCTTTTTAGAGCCAAGCTTATCATCAAATCTGACATGAATGGATTCTTCCACAATCTGTGTCTCAGTGTTGTATACTCTGTAGCCTTTAGAGCGTTCAGAATATCCAAGCATGAAACACTTCTGTGCTTTGGAATCAAACTTGCCCAGATTTTCCTTAGTGTTAACATATAACAGATACATCCAAAAGGATGAAAATATGAATGTTGGGCTTTTTGTTCTTCCACAATCATAAGGAGTCTTTTTCAGAAGAGGTCTAACAGACACTCTGTTCTGAATGTAGCATGCTGTATTGATTGCTTCTGCCCAAAAATGTTTTGCCAGATTTGTCTCATTGATCATGGTTCTGGCCATTTCTTGCAAAGTTCTGTTTTTCCTCTCTACAACCCCATTCTGTTGTGGAGTTCTAGGACAGGAAAAATCATGAGCAATGCCATTTTCAAAACCATGATCACTTCTGACTTTTATAATTTTGAAATTCTTTTCATTCTGGACTTGCTTGCAGAAGTCAAAGAACACAGAATGTGACTCATCCTTGTGTTTTAAGAACATTACCCATGTCCATCTGCTAAAGTCATCAACAATGACCAATCCATACTTCTTGCCTCTGATGGATGCAGTTTTCACTGGTCCAAACAGATCAATATGAAGTAGTTCTAATGGTTTAGAGGTAGAAACAACCTTTTTTGATTTGAAAGATGTTTTGAAAACTTCCCTTTCTGGCATGCTTCACAAAGAGCATCTGAAGTGAACTTCAGATTAGGAGTCCTCTGACAAGATTAAGTTTATTAATCTGAGGTATACGTCTCATATTAATATGGCCCAATCTTCTGTGCCAGACCCATTGCTCTTCATTAACAGACAAGAGGCATTTAACATTTGAACTTTAAGTTCTGAAAGATTTATTTGTAAATGTTGTTTTTCCTCTTACCACTAAACATGATAGAGCCATCCTCTGACTAATAGCTTTACAACATTTTTGATTAAAAGTTATATCATAACCATTGTCACTTAATTGACTTATGGACAATAAGTTATGTTTTAACCCTTCAACAAGTAAAACATAGTAATAGAGGGAAGTTTACCATTTCCAATTGTGCCAGATCCAATGATCTTGCCCTTCTGGTTCCTCCAAACTTCCGTCACCTCCAGATCTAAGTTCCAGGCTTTGGAACATAGAATTTTCTCGTGTCATGTGTCGTGAGCATCCAGAGTCCAGGTACCATGATTGGTGTCCTGACCTTGCTGCTAAGAACATCTGCAACAAGAATTGTTTTGTTTTAGGTACCCAGATCTTCTTGGGTCCTTTGGGGTTAGTTGGTTTGTAGGTTTGTCTAAACTTCTGTTTTGCAACATAGTGTTTATTTTGACTTGCCTTGGGTTTAAACACATAAGTACTCTTCTCAGAGCTTGTGTGTTTAATGTCATTCAAGTGACCAAATTTGAATTGAGAATACAGAGGTGTCTTCCTGATGAAAAGTTTGTCAACAGGTTTTGGATTGCTTCCAGATGAAGACTCATATCCAATGCCTCTTCTGTTGTTTCCACTAACACCATAGATCATGGAAGCCATCTTGCTTCTGTCTATGCTCTTAGTAAGAAATCTCTGAAAGCTAGAGTCATATTTTTCTAAGATATTTTCACATGACTTAGTCTCAGATTCAGATTCTTGTTGAGTTCTTTCAAAGTCATTTTTGATTTTCAAATTTATTTCTTTTTGCTCAACAAGTTCAGTTTTCAGAAGATCAATTTCAGATTCAAGATTGCTTTTCAGCTTCTTGTATTTGAGTTTGATGTTGTTATAACTTTTAAGAACTTCTGTTAAAACTTTAATGAGTTCTTCTTTGGTAAGTTTAGCCATTACCTCTTCTGCATCATCATCAGATTCTGATTCTGATTCATATCCGGAGGTACCTTCCTCTTGATCCTCTGTCCTGGCCATCAGTGCAACATTTGCACATTCTTCTTCTGATTCAGAAGATGATTCACACTCATCTGAGTCATCCCATGTTGCCATCAGAATCTTCTTCTTTTTGTTGAACTTCTTCTTAGGTTTTTCTTTCAGAAGTTTGGGGCAGTCATTTTTGTAGTGCCCAGGTTCTTTGCACTCATAGCACATAACTTCTTTCTTGGCAGATCTTCTGTGACTAGAAGATTCCTTTCTGTTGTCAGATCTTCTGAAGTTGTTGAACTTCTTTCCCTTGTGCTTCCAGAGTTTGTTAATCCTTCTGGACAGCATGGATAACTCATCTTCTTCTTCAGAAGAAGATTCTTCAGAGCTTTCTTGAATGACCTGCAAAACTTTAGCAGTTTTGTTAGATTTTAATGCTACAGATTTACCTTTATCTTTCTTCTGAGGTTCATCTTCCTCAAGCTCAATCTCATGGCTCCTCAGTGAGCTGATGAGTTCTTCTAGAGAGATCTTGTTCAGATCTTTGGCCATCTTCAGGGCAGTCACCATTGGTCTCCATCTGATAGGCAGACTTCTGATGATTTTCTTTACATGATCTGACGTAGAATATCCCTTGTCCAGAACTTTCAGCCCAGCAGTGAGTATCTGGAATCTGGAGAACATGGCTTCAACAGATTCAGAGTCTTCCATTTTGAAAGCCTCATACTTCTGGATCAGAGCCAGAGCTTTTGTCTCCTTAACTTGAGAATTTCCCTCATGAGTCATTTTAAGGGATTCAAACATATCAAAAGCTGTCTCCCTGTTTGTGATTTTCTCATACTCTGTATGTGAAATAGCATTCAGTAATATGGTTCTGGCTTTATGGTGATTTCTGAAGTCTTTCTTCTGAGAATCTGTCATAGATTTTCTGTCAATCTTTTTGCCATCCCCATCTGTGGGATGTACATATCCATCTATGACAAGATCCCATAGATCAGCATCATATCCTAAGAAAAAACTCTCAATTCTGTCTTTCCAGTAGTCAAATTTCTCCCCATCAAACATTGGGGGTTTGGTGCTGATCCTATCCCTCTCTTCATATTTATTGTTAATATTTGACATTGAATTATCAGCCATGATAACAAATAAATATATTTATTAAAGTATATCTCTCTGGATCTTTACTGACACTGTTAAGTGATAGCACACTCAGAACCGGAGCTCTGATGCCAACTGAAGGTGAGATAATACTTAGAAGGGGGGTTGAATAAGTATGGAAAATTAAGACTTGAAAATAATCACACAATTATTTTTATCCTGGTTCGTTTAACAACTACTCCAGTCCACCCTTCCTAGAGTGATTTGCCTTTCTCAACAAGGACTTAATCCACTATTAAATCAAACTGATTACAATAGTATCACCTAAGAACAACTGTTCTTAGTCTTCTCAAGAGCTACTGATTCTAACTGAATCCTCTTAAGGAATATCCTTTACAATCAATGTAAATTAAATACAAGAGTTTTAATGCTTCTAAAAAGCTTTTATCACAATAGTGATTTTTCTCTTAAGTTTAAGTACAATAAATTCTTAGAAGAATAAGAATGAATGAGAGCTTTAGAATAAAATGATTTCTTTTCAGCAAGGTGTGTAACTGAAGAATGTAGTGAAGTTCTCCTTTTATAGGCAGCTGAACCATGCAAGCTGAACGTTGAAAAGAGAGTCCCAAAAGGTCTGAGCCTTTTTGTCTTCACATCAAGTGACCTTTCCTAGAAGTAGATGGCACAGAAAAATCCTTTTTGTCTGTGTAAGTGTGTCTAGCACAAATAAGGAAAGAGACATTGAAAAGCTCCAACGGATATATTCTTGAAAATTGCTTCTTCAGTTTTCAGCAAGTTCTTCAGAGTCTGAATGGATCAGAGTCTTCTAATGAGATTCAGAACTATGCTGTATCAGAGTCTTCTGCAGCATGTGTGCTTCTAGCGTGTTGATCATCAGAGCATTTTTGACACAGAACTTCAATACTTGGCAGCGTTGGTACTTTCAGAAACTTCTGTAGATAAATGCTTTGAGAAACTCTTCAATCAATATTCTTCTATACTTCAGATGCTTCAGCTTCAGATACTTCTGATTATCTTCAGATGCTTCTGACTCAGAATGTTCTGGAGCTTCTTGCTTCAGATCCTTCTGGAGACCATGCTCAGGATCTTTTGTAAGGAGCAAACAGATTCTTATGTAAGGTGCATCTGGCGCTTCAGAGTCAGAATAACTTCTTGTATTCAAAACAGATTTGCTTCTAGAGAGTTAATATTATTTCAATCTGCAGTAAAACTCTCAAAAAAATTTTAGAGTATATAATTCTTAAATATAAATTTCCTAACAGTTATCATCAAAACAAAGAGTTATTATTAAGAACCAATCTGTGTTCTAACAAAGGCTCCTCCCGAGAAGACCTTGCTGACGACGTACGGACCTTCGTAATTAGGAGTCCACTTGCCCCGGTGATCGGAGTGTGGAGGAAGAATCTTCTTCAAGACGAGATCACTCGTCTGAAAGCTTCTAGGACGCACCTTCTTATCATAAGCTTTCTTCATTCGGCTTTGGTATAGACGACCATATGCAATCGATGCTAATCTTTTCTCGTCCATCAGGCTGAGTTGGTTTAGTCGGTTCTTAACCCATTCTGCCTCATCGAGTTTCACGTCAACCAAAACTCGTAAAGAAGGAATCTCAACTTCTAATGGTAGGACAGCTTCCATACCGTACACCAGTAAGAAGGGAGTTGCCCTGGTTGACGTACGTACCATTGTATGATAACCGTGCAGCGCGAATGGCAGCATCTCGTGCCAATCTTTATAGGTCAATCCATCTTCTGTACAATCTTCTTGATGTTTTTATTGGCCGCTTCAACGGCGCCATTCATCTTCGGCCGGTAAGGAGATGAGTTGTGGTGTTCAATCTTGAAACTCTTGCACAGCTCCTTCATCATCTTGTTATTCAGATTCGAACCATTATCAGTAATGATCCGCTCGGGAATTCCGTAACGACAGATGATGTCCCTCTTTATGAATTTAGCCACCACCTGCTTGGTCACGTTAGCGTATAAGGCTGCCTCCACCCACTTGGTGAAGTAGTCGATAGCTACTAGAATGAAGCGATGGTCGTTAGATGCGGTGGGATCGATCTTTCCTATCATGTCGATGCCCCACATGGAGAACGGCCACGGGGAGGACATGACATTTAACGGGCACGGCGACACATGAATCTTATCAGCATAAATCTGGCATTTATGACATCTCTTCGCGAATTTGAAGCAATCCGACTCCATCGTCAGCCAGTAGTATCCTGCTCTCAGGATCTTTCTTGTCATAGCATGCCCGCCGGCGTACGTACCAAATGTGCCTTCATGGACTTCTTCCATGAGCATACTCGCTTCTTTCTCATCTACACATCTGAGTAGCACGAGATCGTGGTTCCTTTTATACAAAACTCCATCAGGATTGAGATAAAAATTTCCAGACAACCTCCTCAGAGTCTTCTTATTCTGGGTTGACGCTCCCGCGGGATACTCCTTAGTCATAAGGAAGGTCTGGATATCATGGAACCATGGCTTGCCGTCGGAGGCTTCCTCGATCGCAAAGACAAAGGCAGGTCTATCAAGACGAGAAAGGACAATCCTTGGAGCTTCATAAAATTGACTTTATACATCGAAGTCAACGTGGCTAAGGCATCAGCCATCTGGTTTTCAGCTCTGGGCACATGATGGAGTTCCACTCGATCAAAGAACGGAAGCAGCCTTCTGGCGTAGTTCATGTACGGCACCAAATTTGATTGACGAGTCTCTCACTCCCCTTTAATCTGGTTAATCACAAGTGCCGAGTCACCATATACATCTAGGTTCTTGATTCTCAAATCAATCGCTTCTTCTAGACCCATGATGCATGCTTCGTACTCCGCTTCGTTATTGGTGACCGGAAACGTCAGTCTCGCAGTGAACGGGATGTGGGATCCATGGGGAGTCGTGATGATCGCCCCAATGCCACTTCCATAAGAATTAACTGCCCCGTCAAATATCAATTTCCACTGGGATTTCCTGTCTGGACCCTCGTCGGGCAACGGTTCATCACAATCTTTTGCTTTTAGAAACATGATATCCTCATCAGGGACTTCAAATTCCATCGGCTGATAATCCTCGATCGGCTGTTCGGCGAGGTATTCAGACAATACGCTATCCTTGATGGCCTTCTGGGAAACGTACTAAATGTCATATTCCGTCAACACTATTTGCCATCTGGCAATCCTGCCCAAAAGCGCTTGCTTCTCGAAGACGTACTTGATCGGATCCATCTTCGAAATTGGCATGGTCGTGTGATTGAGCATGTACTGTCGTAAACGTTTGGCAGCCCAGGCTAGTGCACAACACGTCTTTTCCAGCATCGAGTAACGAGATTCACAATCTGTGAACTTTTTACTCAAATAATAGATGGCATGCTCCTTTCTGCCCGTCTCGTCGTGCTGACCGAGAACACACCCCATACTATTCTCAAGAACTGTCAAGTACATGATTAAAGGTCGTCCGGCCACTGGGGGTATCAAGATTGGAGGTTCCTGCAGACACTGTTTTATCTTATCAAATGCCTTCTGGCAATCCTCGTTCCAGATAATCGCCTGATCTTTCTTTAACAGTTTGAACATCGGTTCACACGTGGCTGTGAGCTGAGAGATAAACCTTGCAATGTAGTTTATTCTGCCCAGGAAACCACGAACTTGTTTTTCAGTTCTTGGTGCTGGCATTTCTTGTATTGCTTTTATCTTCGCAGGATCAACCTCGATGCCTCTTTCACTCATGATAAACCCCAGTAGTTTTCCCGACCGTACTCCGAAAGTACACTTGTTAGGATTCAGCCTCAACCTGAACTTCCTAAGCCTCTCAAAAAGCTTCAGCAAATTGACCAGATGTCCTTCCTCCGTTTGGGACTTCGCAATCATGTCATCAACATAGACTTCGATCTCATGATGAATCATATCATGAAACAAAGTAACCATTGCTCGCTGGTAAGTGGCCCCTGCGTTCTTCAGACCGAAAGGCATTACCTTGTAGCAAAAGGTTCCCCAAGGTGTAATAAACGTAGTTTTCTCCATGTCTTCCGGCGCCATCTTGATCTGATTGTAGCCGGAGAAGCCATCCATGAACGAAAATACGGAGAACTGAGCTGTATTGTCGACCAACACATCAATATGAGGGAGCGGGAAATCATCTTTAGGGCTCGCCCTATTCAAATCCCGATAATCGACGCACATTCTCACCTTACCGTCCTTCTTCGGTACAGGCACGATGTTGGCGACCCACGGAGGGTAAGTAGTGACCGCTAAGAAGCCAGCATCAAGCTGCTTTTGCACTTCTTCTTTGATCTTAACGGCCATATCTGGTCGTGTCCTCCTAAGCTTCTGGTTAACGGGAGGACAATCTTATCGCAACGGCAAGTGATGGACCACAATGTCAGTGTCAAGTCCGGGCATATCTTTGTATGACCAAGCAAAGATGTCACTATACTCTCTTAGCATCTCGACCAATCTCTGCTTGACATCACTCTGCAATGCAGCTTCTATCCTGACATTCCTGACCAGTTCTTCAGAACCCAGATTCACAATCTCGATCTCTTCTTCGTGAGGCAGAATAACTTTCTCTTCTTGTTTCAACAAGCGGGCCAACTCTTCAGGAAGGTCTTCGTCTTCATCAATCTCTTCTTCGGCTTGATAGATCAGGCAATCGAAGTCAAAGTGAGTCGTAGAAGGTCCAGATTCGATGTCATCTGCTATGTGGATCCTGCAATAACAAGGGTTAAACTTAAAACAAGGATATGCAGGTTAGCACAAACCCCATTGCCATTTTATTGTTTTTCAAAACAAATATAAAACAGGAACAACAGAGATTACAACATTTGAATACGAAGAAAAACGCCTTTTGATTTATTGGTAAAATGCATGTACATAATCAAACAAGGCCCTGACAATAAAACCGCTACACCCCGGGTAGGACATAGGGTTGTACAATGATTGGAGAAAGTAAATCATTACTCTTTGCCTGTCACTTGGATGGTATCCCTGATGGACCAGTTGTTGAGGCTCCCGCCTAGTTTGCTTGGCTGGATCCAAGAGTCTAGGTCGCAATCGTTGTCTTCGCCGTCTTCAGATACTGTGTTGACACTTTCAAATATCACCCCGCCACTGGTAAACTGGATCGGCCCTTTACCTCGCGACGCACTGTGAGAAGAGGAGGCTTCAGCCGCAGGAGAGTATCCTAACCCAAACTTGTCCTGTTTGTTAGGTATTTCCAGAATTTGCCCCCAGCCTGGGGTAGATCCGGCTTGAACAACGGCCCGGGCTTCCTTGAAGGAAGAGAGAGTCATCTCTGGTTTTTCAGTCATTACAGGAGCCACGTTTTTGACTTTAACAGTTCGAACGCCTGACATAGGGTTTCATGTATTTCCCCATCCATCTCAACATATTTGAAGGACGACAAATGGCTCACCATTATGTCTTCCTCGTCGCAAACGGTTACGATGCTACCTCCGACAGCATACTTGAGTTTCTGGTGCAATGTGGAGGTCACGGCGCCAACAGAATGGATCCATAGCCGGCCTAGGAGACAACTGTAGGCAGGCATGATGTCCATAATATAGAAGACTGCGTCGAAGGTTTCCGGCCCGACTTGGATTGGTAACGTCACCTCCCCGAAAACATGACGTTTGGTTCCATCGAACGCTTTCACAACCAGATCACTGGGTGTGCAAATCAATCATCGAGTATCTAACTTTATCAATGCGTTCTTCGGAAGAACATTGAGTGACGACCCCGTGTCCACCAACACGTGAGACATAATCGTTCCTCTACACTCTATCGAGATATGCAGGGCATTGTTGTGGTTTCTTCCCTTTGGCGTCAGCTCCAGGTTAGTGAACCCTAACCCGTTTCCAGCATTCACGTGGGCTACGACCCCTTCCAACTGGTTGACCGATATTTCCTGCGGTACATACGTGGCATTCAAAACCTTTAGCAGCGCGTTGTGATGTGCCTCAGAACACAGCAACAAATTCAGGATGGAAAATTTCGAGGGCGTTTGATGGAGATGATCCACGATCTTGTAGTCACTCTTCTTAATCAACTTCATAAACTCTTCAGCGTCCTTTACAAGTAAGTCCTTCTCTACCCCACGAGGGGTTTCCTCAATGACTTTACTCTTTCCCTTATCGGTTATTTCGGCTTTGTCCGCTTTGTCCGCCACAATCTCAGGTGGAGCAAATACTCTTCCGCTGCGGGTGATTCCGCCAATGCCCACTAGGTTATCCACAGACGACCCAGATGGTTCCAGCTCCAACTTCTGTCCGTTACAGTAGACATCTGCCCCATAATGCCATGGGACAACGTTGGTGCTTTCAAAAGGTATCGGCCCAGCCTTGGTGATGGTAATCGTGGGCGGTCTGGGTGCAGAAATGGTGATCGTCTGGCGAGGGATGGTGATGGTGGCAACCTCATCATCTTGCTTCAGCATTACCTCTCCAGATCCGCATTCGGCCCTCCGGCTAAACTGCAAGATCCCTTCGGTCATCAAACTCTGAATCCCTTCTATCAACTGTTCACATCCATCAGAACGAGTCGCACAGCCCATACACAGTTCTCCACAGCCCAGAAAGAAGCCTCTCTTCATCAGCTTGGCTTTAACGAAGCTAAGCGGTGTCTTCAGATCCTTGACATCAGTCAACACATATAAATCCTCTTCCTCAATAATGGCATTCATCCCACCTCCCCTATGATTCGGCATAGGGTTCTTCGTGATGTTTGGCACATTATCTGAGAAGTTGATGATCTTAGCATCCACCATGTCTTGCACCTTGTGCTTGAAAGCTTTGCAATTTTCTATCGTGTGGCCTCGTGCCCCTGAGTGAAACTCACAAGTTGCATTCGCATCATAACCTGGCGGAGGTGCCCCTGTCAAGGGAGCCAGGGTTCTCTTCTGGATTAGCTGTAACTGAAGTAGAGTCTGTAACAGCTGAGCATAAGACATAGGCGGCGTCTCAAGGTGACAACTCGACAGAGGTGCCCTGTTCTGATACTTTCTGTACCCTAGCTGATTTGGTTGCTGCTGCTGTGGCTGGGGTTATTGGACAGCGGGGATGGTTATACTGGCCACCTGCTGGTGCTGGCCCTTGCCCTTCCTTCGAGCATTAGACACGGCGCTCGTCTCTCCTTCTCGCCTTTTGTTACCATACGGTTTCTTTCCTCCTCTAGCTGAGGATAGATCTCCTTGAATTTTCCCCAGTTTGATCCCATTTTTAACGTGCTCGCCCGTGATGATGAGATCTGAGAAGCTTCCATACATACTGCTGACTAATTTCTCGTAATAAACCCCTGGGAGGGTGGCTACAAACATTTCAACAAGCTCCCGTTCAACCATCGGCGGCTGAACCCTGGCTGCCAATTCACGCCACCGCTGGGCGTATTCTTTGAACCCTTCATTGTTCCTCTGTGACAAATTCTGCAGTTGAACCCGGTTCGGAGCCAAGTCACTGTTATACTGATAATGGTGCACGAATGCTTCAGCAAGTTCCTTCCATGTGCGCACACTGGTGGGCTCCAGACTAATGCACCATTCCAAGGATGGCCCGGACAAGCTATCCTGAAAGAAGTGCATCAACAGCTTCTCGTCTTCAGAGTGAGCGGACATTTTCCGGTAGTATGATCTCAGGTGGACGCTGAGGGCAGGTGGTGCCCTTGTACTTTTCAAAGTCGGGTACCTTGAACTTGGGAGGCACCTTGAAATCAGCAATCAGTCCCAACTTGGACATGTCGACACCCATAGTGTTCAGGTTCTCGAAATTTCTCATCTTGTCCTCGAGTGCTTTAAACCTCAGACGTGCTTCAGCAGTCAGCTCTCCTTCAACACCTTTCTGTGAGAACAAATCTTCTTGACGGTCTTCTAACCACGGCTGAGGCCCATACAGATTTCCAACACCTGTGTTGCCGTTGCCCAGCCCAACATTGACATTAGCTTCAAAATTCCCATTACCGACGCCAGCCGTATTACCATTGAGCCCCATGTTAGCGATCACATTACCGTTGGCACTACCGTTCCCCCCAGTCACGGGGACGCCATTCTGAGGAGTTTCAACAGGTGGAGGGGTTGGAACAGTTCCACCATGGAGTACACCATTGCTGTCAACCCTTGAAATCAGAGGTTGGACCAATGTTCTGAGCTGGTCTTGGCCGTTGGCAACCACTTGCATGAGTTCCATGAAGCGGTCCATCCTCTCTCGGAGTTCTTGAACGTCAGTCTGCACTTGCTCCATTGCTCTAGCTTAATTCGCTCTGGTCGGATAGTGGTGGATTGGTCTTTGATGAATCCTGGAACAACCTGAAACAACCTGTATACACAAAAGGGTTAGAAAAAATGACAAAGTGCTCATTATGCAGGTGCTTCATGCAAATGCAAACGTGTGTCTGTGCATTAGGGAGGTATCCCCCGATTCTAGTGCCTGAGTGCCAGTGCTGATAATAAGAAGTCCGAGTCCAGTCATGGAAATAGCATCTCATATATAAATAAAGCCCATCAAGGCGGTATACAATGTCACTGAATACCAACAGAATCAATAACATGACCTCAACCAACAAGCTTGGTGATAGTCAGCATACAACAATGATCAAAACAAAAGGATTACAAACATAGTCAAGTACGACCACGGGCTCGAAACTCTTCTAACAAATCCCTCGTTTCTGGATGATCAGGCCGAGTGAGCAACCCTTCGACGAGTAACTCCCTCCGTATAATGGTGTATTGAAGACCTTCAACTGAATCTTCCCATGCTCCTTCGCCGAAACAATCTTCTAACTTCCGCTTCTTGGATTCAAACGTCAGTTTACGCTCCTTCAGGTGAGCAAGAGCCTTGTTGAGCAGGCCTTCAGTGGTATACCTGCGAGCGGTTTCTTCATCAAACCTCTTCTCACTAGCCTTCACCTGGGCTTTCAGTTTGGAGATCTGCTGCTTCAGCTTATCCTCCAGTTCTTTTCCGTTGGCTAGGGTGGCCTTCCAATGCTGATTAAACTTGGATATTCTCCGGTACGCTTCATCCAAGTGCTGCTTCATGGTAGCCAGTACGTCATTGACAACTTTGAAGTCCCGACCCAAGCGCTCACGCTCAACCATCTGCTTAGTCAAATCCGTCCCTAACTGGTTCACCTGCTCTGTTTTCCTCTTAGAAGAATGGACGACTTCGCTCCTCTCGCTTCTGAGTTGAGCCAATTCTTTCTCTAGTTCTTCATTTGCCTTCTTCAGCTCATCTCTCTTGGCTAACACCAGATTATGCTGCTGAATAGGCACGGTGGTAGGCTCTTCAATCACTGGGGAGCTTTCTGGCTTGGCAGGAGGAAACGACATCCCTATAATATCTGCTCTGGCTCTGATCCAGGTCACATACGGAGCGTAGGCTTGGCTATTACTTTTCCCCAGCAATGGTTTTCCCCGCTTACAGATACCATTCCAAGCGTGCTGAAGCTTAGATAACATATCCCCCTCTAGAAGACCAGTGAGGTACAAAGATTCCTGCACCTCTTCATCCTTCGGCGGAGCTCTCAAAGCATAAGAAAACTGTCGGACCAGTAGAGATGGATTATAGTTGATACAGCCCTTCCTGCCTATCAAAGGCACATTCGGAAACCCGTTGCAGCTGAAGATAATCTCAGTACCCAACCTATCTCTATCAAACCAGGTAATATCCTCCTCTGACAGACTCATCAGGCACTCAGACCACTCAGCTGTGGCTGTAGACGAAGCAAAGGGACCCTTCTTGGGTAGGTGACTATCAAGCCATCTACAGAGTAGGGGCACACAGCACGAGACATTCTTGCCCCTTCTGTTCTCGTTCTTGTAGTGGACGGAATGATAGACATCTCCTATCAAGGTAGGGACTGGATTCCCTGATGCAAAGATGTGAAAGGCGTCGAAGTCTACAAAGTCAGGCATATTGGGGAACAAAATGATGCCATATATGCACAGAGCAAGAATGGCGTTGAACACGATCCAACATCCGTCTTTGGTGCACTGCTGGGCCTTTCCCACTAAGAACTGCAAGGAGAAACCGGGAACCCTATTCCAACTAGACAAGACCAACTCGGAGGCATCCAGATGAAGTGAAGGGGCTAGAGTAGCCAGATTGGGCGCAACATCCATATGAACAAAGGGCATCTGACTCTTGATAGGAACACCTAACAAATCAGCATACTCCTCTAGTGTAGGTGCGAGAATAAAGTCCGGGAAAGTAAAGCATCTCAAAGGAGGATCGTAGAACTGCAGCAAGGCGTGCAACCCATTCAACTCAAACACAGAAGGTTTACGAACTAAGCTGAGCAGTTTCCCATAAGCCTTTCTGAATTCACCTCTCACAGAATCATCTGCCAAAGCAATCAAACCAGTCAGCTGAACAACATCAGGAGTGGGGAGCTTGTAGGCCACATTCTTCCTCAGAGAACCCATAATAGCACAATAGTAGGCAAGAAAACCTGAACCGGGGGAAACGGTACCCGCAACACAGACATACGTTAATGAAATGCAAATGAGTATGCAAAGCAATGTAACATGCAATCATGCAGTAGGAGATCAAGACAACTGTGCTGTTGAAGAGATGAAGGTTCTGTATCAACAAAACCACAATACTGCTCTGTCAAGAACAACCCTATCTCTGATGAGAAGAAAACTCTGATATTGGACCATAAATCTGCTATGTCAAGAACAAACACATATCTGATGATAAGAACCTTTGGTATAGGAACATAAATCTGCTCTGTCAAGAACAAATACACACCTGATGATGAGAACCTCTGATACCACCGAAACTGATTCACTATCAAGAAAACCAGGTAGTCTGAAGGTTAAGGTTTCCTGCAACAAACCTGACCCTGCTCACAGGTATGGACCTAAACTGACACAAGTTCGGCATCCTATGCGGTCATCAGCGTCACAGACAATCAAGAGAGACGATACGATACCCAGAAGGTGTGGCATCATCATCTCTTGAAGCGGCCTCACTTAGCTGAATCCCAAATGATCGGTCCCCAGAGTCGACAATCCTCCAAACCAACAACCCCTCAGGCCCAAAGGGCCGGAAAAGAAGTCAACCAGGAGAACCTCGTCTGAGCGTGGATTTCATGAGACACTAGTGCCTGCAAAGCAAGCACGCGCCCACTAATTTCCACAACTAATGCTAGGTACACTCAAGCCTGGGTCTGGCTTCTCACTCATCAGAATGCCCCTCCCACAACAGCACAGATAATCATATCATACTGAAAATAAAGTGTGGGAAATAAAATGCAAGAAATAACCACAACCCGACAAGTAATCATACAAGCACTAGGATTGACTCTCGCAGGGGATGTTGGATCCCCAAACTGACTCGCATACGGGACTTGGATCCCAGCAAACTATGAAGTCCCCAGCAGAGTCGCCAGCTGTCGCTACCGCGAAAATAAGGTGCCGGCAAAACAGAAGAGTCTCCACCTTTCGTTATTTATCCCTTAGAGCGGGAAAAGAAACGATCAGAAAAACCTGACGAAAAGGTATAAGACAAGCTCATCGCAACCGTTGTCTGGGTTCGGGAGTCGGTTACGCAAGGGGAAGGTATTAACACCCCTCACGTCCATTGTACTCGATGGGATCCACGCTTGTTGTGTTTATCTAACGGGTTGGTTTTACTATCTACCTATCAAGGCTGGTCTGAAAAGAAAATAAAATGACTCGGCAAAGCGTCGCGCTTTATGCCTATGTATTCTCATCAAAGAATGAGAAATCAGAGTCAACGTAGTTCGGCTAACTACGGGTTACGGGGAAGGTGGCTCGCCAATACGTCATTATTGTGCCTACGTACTCTCAACAGGCTTGAGAGATCAGAGCTTACGTAGTTCGGGATAATACGGCTTACGGGAATTCAGATTCATCTGTTTTTCGAGTAGGGTTAACAAACATTTCCAGTAGTTTGGTGTACGCAGCTCGACCCTTAGAGACTTAGGCGTTACCGTTTGCGGTATAATTGGGAGTTAACGACACTCTTTTCTTCAGAAAAGTTTTCCTTTGACTTATGGGCCCACGGGGCAAAAAGGTTTGAAGTTTGTTTTCTGTCTTTTACGAAAGAACTGTTTTTTATGGTTGTTTGCAACTAATATCGCACTAGAGACTATGACCTGAGAGTAAACGCGTCGCATGTCACCCAAAGGGTGCCATACTAAACATCCAGACTGTTGAAAAGAAACTCTCCAACAATCCTTTCTCAGATAGCTTAAGGCTCGTAACGTACGACGTCAGTTAACCTTTATTACTGTATTTTGATTTGTTTCAAGATGAGAAGAGAGAACAGGCTCAACTAAGGGGGAGACTATCAAGTCCTAATGTTGTCATGCCAAGGATTCATCCTATGGTTGAAGTTTGAAACAGGGAACTCCTAGAAGTTATCATGCATAGGTTTCAACCTAAAGTTCTATCATCACTTCCTTATCAAAGGAAGTGAGATTCCTAGGGGATCATGTCAATGATAAACAGAAACAGATAAAGCATCAGCTTAAACGGTAAATAGTAAACAACTGTAAAATGCATGCAATGCAAGTGAGGGAGGAAATGTGTGTGGGACATCAGCCTCCACAAGCTCATCTCAACCTCAAGCCAAATATTAATAACTGTAATCATACAGAAGAAATAACATGCTATCAAGCAAACACAATAACTGCAATCATACAGCAGAAGTAAAATGCCATCAAGCAAATAACAAACCACATAGGCAAGGGAGCAAGGCTCTACTAAATACCCACAAGCAAAGCCATACAGTAATAATACAAGTAGAGGGAGCAACTCAACCTCTAGTGCAATCATGCTCCTAGCTTAAACCAATCTAAATATGAACTTATTCTAATGCATCAAGCAAATCAAACAAGTCACATCAATACAGTTGCACAGCAAGCAACCAGGCCAAAAAGAAAGCAGATCAACAGCTTCTACAACTCCACAGCAAAACAATCCTCTGACATCAGTTCAGTCCTCAGTCTTCAACTGCTCTCTAAGGCTATCATCTTCCATAGTAAGTGTCAACTTGCTTCTTCAAGCTTTCAACACATCAAACATAAGTATCAACTTATCCCTCTTCTTCAACTTCAAGCTTCAGCTCTTCAGTAAACTCCACCTTCAGGCCTCAATGCATTAATCACGCAAGTATCAGCTTGCTTCTTCCTCAAGCTTCAGCTTCTTCATTCAATCTCCAATGGATTCCCACCACAAGTATCAACTTGCTCTTCTTCTTCTTCAAGCTTCAGCTCTTTCTTCTTCACAAGTATCAACTTGCTCTTCCTGATCATCAAGCTTCAGCTTCAATGGCAGTCTTCAAACACAGAGAAGTAGCAACTTCTAGCCTCTTCAATCTTCTAGCAAGGAACTCTATCCTCTGGCAAGGGAGAAAGATTCAGCTAACAAGATCCAGGTGTGGATGATAGGCAGCAGAGTGAAGACCAAAGGTCACCACTAAGCATCCCATCATCAAAGAAAGGAACCCTCAAAGGTTCTACCAACTTGTAAAGAGCCACACATCCTACCAAAGGAGGGATGAGGCCTTTACAAGGGGACCTTACATCATAGGGAAGAATGGAAGTGATCAACATCTTCCATGTTTATGAAAGGGGAGAATTTATCTAGAAGCTCTGCTTACAAACCCTAATCTTAACACCTAATCAACACTACACCAAAAGAAGGGAAATCTTCACATCCAAGCTTCTTCAAGCACTCCATGGTAGCCCAAGCTTGTCTTCAACACCAACCAAGAGCAAGCAAAGCAAAACCCTAATCTAAGGGGACTAAAGAAATCAATCTAGTTGAATTAGCAAGTTAGGATCACCTAAAACCTAGTACTAAAGTTAGTCCTAACTAAAATACTAAAACCAATTGTAAAATCCTACAAACATAACTATGGGTCCCTAATTCAATCATGAATCTACCATACAAAATTCAGGGGTTGAATCATCCACAAAGTCCTAAAAATAAAACCTAAATCACAAGGTACTAAACATAAACCCTAAAAATGGAGTACCTAAAGTTTCAACTTAAAACTACCACCTATATTCATCACAAAAATGTGATAAAAATCTAAGGGGATCATGCATATCTATGCTAGCTACTCACAAAAAATAAAGGCAAGAATCATCACCAAGTGCTCAAACCAAATTCAACAAAACAAGGTATCAACCATGGTTATTTTAATATCAATTAATATTCAAAAATGCAAATAAAAATAAAAAATGCATGAATTATTAATATTTTTTATCTACAAAATTCTAAATTCAATCATTAATCAAGGGAAAAAAAATTTGGAATTAATTGAGTTAGTCTTCTATTTTTTATGAATTATTTTCTAAGTCACATGAAATGAAGAAAATAAAGAAAATTAAAAGAAATTAACAAGCGTGCGTGGCAAATAGCAACAATAATCAATTCATTTCAATGTTTGGGCCAGAAAGGGGGTGTGAAGAGCATCTGCAACCCAAGCCCACGTGCCTGAATTCATTCAGTTCAAATTAATCAAAAAGAAAAAGTTTACACACGAAGACTCGAACCCATGCACCCTTAGTATACGCAGCGAAGAAACAAAGCCTAGGGTTCTCCATTTATCAAAACGGGGCGTTTAGGGGAGGGTAACGTGGCGCAACGAGGGACCTTGGATGGAGGCCTGAGTCAAAGTCTTCTTCGCGAACGAACGGAGGAGATTACGTCTCCTACCTTTTGAATCCTTCTGCAAACACAAAACGCGCGCGCAACCAGCCATCGCCGGTGGCTTCTCCGACCGACCTTGTTCAACCCTAACTCTCTCTATAATCAACCATTTCACATGATTCTTGAACGAAAATTGCTCTAAATTTCACCAGGATCTCAACTACACTACTTAATCATGCTAAAATCGCAAGGATAAAAAAATATCACTCTCCACCAAAAATGGCATAAACTCTAAATTGTCTCTAATCCTCAAATTAATTATCCAGAAAGCTTCTAGCAATGATCTACAATGAATCTAACCTATCAAAACCTAGCCAAACTACATGAATCAAGCCATAGGATGAGAATTACATACCTGCAAATTTTGAATGCACAGAGCACTGAAACCTTCAAATCAACCTCCAAGAATCTCCAGATACCTTCACTAACACCAAATGAAACTTCTGTATGCAACAAATTGGATTGAAACTCTCTGAATCCTTGAATTCGATTTTGACTTGCAAGCTATGAACTCAAAGTTCTCTCTCACGATTTTGCAATGATCTTGGCTTGAATTCTATCTGGAATCACTCATACACTCAAGAGGAAGATGTTGAAAGCAAGAATTTGGATGGAAATGGATCAAAAGTGTGTAACCGAATTTGATTTGCAAGAAGAAAATTCAGAATGCAATCTCTCTATTCTCTCTCAATTTCCACCAACCTTGGCCTTGATTCAGTTCTAATGTATATATAGAACCAGTAGGAATGATCTAGAAGTTTCTGGAACCATCCATATGAGATATCCAATATCTCTTGCTCTTGAATTTTTCATCTCATGCTCATCCATGACAATTCTGCTTTGGCCTGTTGCATCACCTCATTCTCATCCAAATTCTCCTCAAATGACATTTTGAAATGACTTGAATTGATTGGAACCTTGGTTTTGATCTTGTGCATAGTTTGGCATATGTAACTTACATCATAAGCTACCAAATGAAATTATGAGCAAATGACTTCAAATGAAAAAACCAACATTGCCATTGTCTTTAAAACCATTTTTCCAATCAATTTGACCTATAATTTTGTTTCATTTGGTCACAAAATGACTTATTTGAATTTTTGACCATTACATCCTTTTAATTCTTCCTTTTTTCAAAATTTCTTGAACCAAGTCTCTCCTTGAGCCATTTCAATGCCTCCTTGATGCATGGTCAAGGTTAAAACCCCATTTGAGCAACTTTCTAGTTGAACAAAATTTCATTTGAAGCCTTTAAGTTGGTGAAAATGGCCTATGATCACAAATGACCTATAATCACCAAATGTCCAAAATACCCTTGACTTGTCAAAGCCATAACTTGAGTTCTACAAATCCTATCAAGGACTTATATTACTCTCTAGAAAGATAAGAGAATAAGGAACAACATTCATGTTGACCAAAAGTTCATAGGAATCATCCTTCTAGGGAAAAAGTTCCATGCAAGTTGGGTAACTTTCAAGCTCCAAATTCACATACCTCAGATGACTTGTAACTTGTCAAAACCATAACTTGAGTTCTACAAATCCTATCAAAGACTTATAGCACTCAAATTAAATCTAAGATCATGCTCTACAACAATCATGTTGGGGGCAAGATGAGATGACAATCACATCTTGAGCTAAATTGCCTTGAAGATAGGGGTCAAACTAGGGGATTTTACACTGTCAAGCCTTAGAAACCCTAGCTTGAAACTTCTCAAACTCTTCAATCATGATGATTTGACCTTGGAATCATCCTTAAAACATCTCAATGTATCAATCCATGATCACATGGCTCTTGAATCAAGTCTCAACCTTCTTCAAATCCTCAGTTGACTTAGGGTTGACCCAGTCAAACCCTAGCTGCACCAATCATGGCTGAGGCCTCTTAACCTTGCACAATGACCTGTCTAGGCCTTAAAGTGATCTTCAACACTTCACATGAGCTCTCTCAGGACCTCAAATCCAACTTCATGGTCTCAGAATCATCTAATGGTCTTCCCCATAACTCTCAAGTTAGGAGACCCACATACTTGGTTTCAACCACTCTCTCTTAGGATCCTTTAACTTATCTGACAAGGATATCAACCCTTGAACACTTGAATAACCTTCTTAGCTAGCCTCATAGTCTTGTGTAGCTCTTGATTATTAATCATGCCTCTTGATCTCCTGCATACATGTCAATGAAATGCAAATGATAATGCTAATGTGAATGAAATGAAACACAAGTTAGGTAAAGAAAAGTTGAGCAAATTTTGGGGTGCAACATCGGGAAATTGGACTGTTAGTGCAAAACAGAAGCAAAAGGGCAGAAAATGGAATTTTGCTGATGTGACGCTCATCACGATCGTTACGATCTTCATGTGCCCATTACGACAGTCATGGCTGTCACGGTCGTGACACGTATTACGCTCGTCGCACTTACAAAATCCAGTAACTGCAGAATTGGAACGTGCACGTAAAAGGATGAGAAAGTGGAACCAACTTATTTGTATTTTCACTTATTCTCAATTCTGTTTTCATTTGGAAAGAAAAGAAAAGAAAAACAGAAATCGTAAGAGAAAGTAACATGGTAGAGAGAAGTTGAGAAAAGAGAATTACCCGCTAGAGAAATCGGAAGATAGTTGCAGAAAAGTCGCCGGAGAGCAGAATCAGAACCGGAAGCTTGGAATTGGCCTCTATTCAAGGTAAGGGTGGGGTTCAATTCTATAACCGTGGGTATGATCGAGTTCATGTAGGGAATCGAATCATGGGTATAGTTTCTGTTAAATGATAAATGTTAGGGATGAAGTTTGTTTGTGTCTGAGGAAAGGTTATCTGTCAGCAGTATTGCATGATATTGCGTAGTTAAACCTATAATTAAATATGTGAGTACAAGTAGTAATGTCGTTCTTGTGAAATTGTGATGAGTTCTTATATGTTGAAAGGATGTTGTTATTGTTCTTCTACATGAACAGGTGGAAAATGGTGAGTTCATGAGTTGTATGAAGTTGTGATGTACTGTTATGGACAGTTTGATTGTAGGCTAAGGCCTTGTTGTATGGTCGTTATGGTTGTGTTGTAGTCCATAATAGATGCATTTCATGGCATAGCATCTGGTTGGCCTGTATTGGCGTTGGTTGTGCCTGTATTGGCGGCCTTTAATGGCAAATGAATTGGTTGTGGAGTGTTACTCCAAAATTGGTACCACATGCATGTGCATAGTCGAGTCGCATGATGTCACATCGTTATGTTGGTCGTATATCATTGTTGTATGCGTGAGATATGGATTTTATTGCAAATTATTGTCGACCATGTTTGTACATTTACGAAGATTATAATGTTGTGATATGATTCTGACATGACTTCTATCATGCCTTATGTTATAATGTTGATATCTCACCCTTTACGTTGTATGTTACCTCCGTTGGTGGTAATTTGCAGGTAACTCGGAATAAAGTATCGTTTCCGTTTAAGGTGTCGTCGGTCGCTCTGATACGTAGCACTCTTGGGGGGATGAACGATTAGTTGTATTGTGTTATTTGATTTGCTTGTTACTGACTTTTATGGTCGAAACTAGTTTTTTTCGTGAATTTATGCAAGATTATTACTTGCTGAATTTTAGTGGAGTTTAGATGTAAAACATTCTTTGCCTTGTTTTGGATGACTATGAGTTGTTTGAAAGCTTATTACATTCCGCTGCAAAATGACAGGTTGTCTTACAATTACAATGCTAAGCTGAGAATTATTGTCGGTTCATCCGAACTTGTGCTATGTATGTTAGTAGATGAATTTAGCAGTTGTACAGTTGTCTTTTAAGTTGAAAATGTGACATCTCTAGTTGATGCACTCTGATTTACTTAATTATCCGTTTGGTTAGAATGAGGTGTTACATTAGTGGTATCAGAGCAGGTCAGTCCATTCGACCAAGTTATCGAGTCAGTCTTCATGTCTAACAATCGAGTATTGTTGTTTGTGAAATCTGACTGCTGGTTGCTGCAGTTTAAGTTGAAATGGCTGGAAGGAATGATGCTGCAATTGCTGCTGCTCTGCAAGCTTTAGCGAATGCTATGGAAAATCAGCAGAATCCTGCTGGAGATGTTGGGTCTCGCAGTTTGGCAACGTTTCAGCGGGAGAATCCACCTACCTTCAAGGGTAGGCACGATCTTGATGGTGCACTGGACTGGTTGAACGAAATGGAGCAAATCTTTCATGTGATGGATTGTACTCCAGCACAGAAGGTTCGTTATGGAAAGCTAGCAGTCGAAGCTGATGACTGGTGGCTAGAGACTCGTCCGGTATTAGAAGCTGCAGGTGAGGAGGTCGCTTGGACGGTATTTCGAAGGGAATTTCTGAAGAAGTATTATCCGGAAGATGTCCGCGGTAAGAAGGAGATTGAATTTCTTGAACTGAAGCAAGGAGACAAATCTATTACCGAATATGCGGCGAAATTCAAAGAGTTGGCTAAGTTTTATCCGCACTACAACGCATAAACCGCTGAGTTTTCTAAGTGTATCAAGTTTGAGAACGGGTTAAAGTCTGAAATCAAGAAAGCAATCAGCTATCAGAAGATCCGTGTTTTTGATTCATTGGTTGAAAGTTGTAGGATTTATGAAGAAGATAGCAATGCTCATTACAAGTTGTTGAGTGAGAGGAGAGGCAAGTCCCATCAGACTCGTGGTAAGCCTTATGACCCTCCAGTTGGCAAAGAGAAACAGAGAGCAACTGATGACAAGAAAACTAGTAGGGGAGATGCTCCTGCTGGTATTGTTTGCTATAAGTGTGGGAAACCTGGTCACAAGAGTAATGTGTGTAACTCTGGACCAGTGAGATGTTACCGTTGCGGTGAGTTGGGACACGCTATTGCTGAGTGCAAACACAAGGGAATGGTTTGTTTCAACTGTGGTGAAGAGGGACACCTACGTGACATATGTCAGAAGCCTAAGAAGGAAAAGACTGGTGGAAGGGTGTTCGCTCTATCTGGGACTCAAACATCCAGCGATGACAGACTCATTGAAGGTACTTGTTTCATTAATAGTACTCTTTTACTTGCTATTATTGACACTGGTGCTTCTCATTGTTTTATTGTTGCCGATTGTGTTGAACATTTGGGTCTTGTGTTATCTCACATGAGTGGGGAGATGTTAGTTGAGACTCCAACTAAGGGATCAGTGTCTACGTCTCTGGCATGTTTGAGATGTCCTCTGTCAGTGTTTGATAGAGATTTCCTAGTTGACTTAGTCTGTTTGCCACCAAGTGGGATAGACGTAATTTTAGGTATGAATTGGTTAGAGTATAATTGTGTTCATATTAATTGCTTTGATAAGTCGGTGAGGTTTTCTACTCCTGAGGAGGAAGGAGCCCGTTTAGTAACTATAAAGCAGATGAGGCAGATATTGCTAGAAGATGCTTAGGTGTTTGCATTGGTGGCATCATTATCCGTTGAGAATCAAGCGATAATTGATGAGTTAGAAGTTGTTCGTGATTTTCCTGAAGTGTTTCTAGATGAAATTCCTAAAGTTCCTCCGGAATGAGAATTCAAATTTTCTATTGACCTTGTACCTGGTACCAGACCTGTGTCTATGGCACCGTATAGGATGTCTGCATCTGAATTGGAGGAAGTTGTATGTGAAACTGTCAAAGTGTGACTTCTGGTTGAAAGAGGTTAGCTTTCTGGGTCATGTTATATCAGGTAGCGGAATTGTTGTAGACCCATCTAAGGTCGATGCAGTGTTGCAATGGGAAACTCCGAAGTCGGCAACTGAGATTAGAAGCTTTTTAGGACTTGCCGGTTATTACAGGAGGTTTATTGAGGGTTTTTCTAAGTTGGCCCTTCCGTTAACTAAGTTGACTGGTAAAGGGAAAACTTTTGTGTGGGATGCTCAATGCGAAGCGGGTTTTATAGAGTTAAACAAGAGGTTGACGTCGGCTCCGGTGTTGACCTTGCCTAACCCAAAAGAACTGTTTGTAGTAACTGTGATGCTTCTAAGTTTGGTTTGGGAGGTGTACTCATGCAGAGTAACAAAGTAGTTCCTTATGCTTCAAGACAATTGAGAATCCATAAGAAGAATTATTGTACACACGATTTAGAACTTGCTGTTGTTGTTTTTGTGCTGAAGATTTGGAGATATTATCTGTATGGTTCGAGATTCGAAGTGTTCAGTGACCATAAGAGTTTGAAGTACTTGTTTGATCAGAGAGAACTGAACATGAGGCAACGAAGATGGTTATAGCTGTTAAAAGATTATGATTTTAGTTTAAATTACCATCTGGGAAAAGCTAATGTTGTAGCTGATGCCTTAAGCCGCAAGACTCTGCATATGTCCGCAATGATGGCTAGAGAGTTAGAATTGATCGAGAAATTCAAAGATCTGAGTTTAGTTTGCGAAGTAACACCGAAGAGTGTAAAGTTGGGCATGTTAAAGATTAATAACGACTTTCTGGACATCATTAGAGAAGCTCAGAAATTAGATGTGAAGTTGGTAGATTTAATGCCTGGAGTAGATCATTCGGAAAATAATGATTATCAGTTGGATGCGCAAGGCGTGTTGAGATTTCGTGGTCGTATTTGTATTCCTGATCATGCAGATATGAAGAAAGAGATCCTAGAAGTGGGTCACAGGAGTAAGTTGAGTATTCATCCAGGAGCGACGAAGATGTATAGTGATTTGAAGAATCTGTTTTGGTGGCTTGGTATGAAGCGTGATGTGGCACGATTTGTTTACGCATGTTTGACTTGTCAAAAGTCGAAAGTTGAGCACCAGAAATCTGCTGGGTTGATGCAACCGTTAGAGATTCCAGAATGGAAATGGGACATCATTTCGATGGATTTTGTAACGGGTTTTCCGAACACCTTGAGAGGATGTGATTTCATTTGGGTGATTATTGATAGGCTTACAAAGTCAACTCACTTTATTCCTATTAACATCACTTTTCCGGTATCGAAGTTGGCAGAGATTTATGCTAGAATGGTTGTTAAATTGCATGGTATTCCGTTGTGTATTGTGTCGGATAGAGATCCGAGGTTTACTTCTGAATTTTGGAAGAGTCTGCAAGAGGCATTAGGTTCCAAGTTGAGGTTGAGTTTAGCATACCACCCTCAAACAGATGGTCAGACTGAACAAACTATTCAGTCTTTAGAGGATTTGCTGAGAGCATGTGTTCTGGAGGAAGGCGGTTCGTGGGATACCTACCTTCTATTGATAGAGTTTACTTATAATAACAGTTACCACTCTAGTATCGGAATGGCACCGTTCGAAGCTTTGCATGGTCGGAGATGTAGGACTCCGTTGTGTTGGTATGAATATGGAGAGAGTGTGGTAGTTGGATCGGAAATTGTTCGGGAGATGACGGAGAAGGTGAAGTTAATTCCAGAAAAGATGAAAGCTTCACAAAGTAGGCAGAAACGTTATCATGATAAGCGCATAAAGGATTTGGAATTTGAAGCTGGAGATCATGTATTCTTGAGAGTCATGCCTGTGACTAGTGTTGGTAGAGCTTTGAAATCTAAGAAGCTTACCCCTCGTTTCATTGGTCTGTACCAGATAACGGACAGAGTTGGAAAGGTTGCATATCGAGTGGTGTTGCCGCCTAATTTGTCGAACCTGCACGATGTATTTCATGTGTCACAGCTCCGAAAGTACATCTCAGATCTGTCGCATGTCATTCCCATGGACGATGTGGAAGTACGTGACAATCTTACGGTGGAGACGATGCCAGTAAGGATTGATGATCGTGAGGTGAAGACGTTAAGGGGAAAAGAGATTGCTTTGGTGAAAGTGGTATGGTTGGGAGCCGCTGGCGAAAGCTTGACATGGGAACTGGAAAGCAAGATGCGGAAGTCTTATCCAGAGCTGTTTGGTTGAGGTAATTTCGAGGACGAAATTCCTTTAAGTAGGGGAGAGTTGTAACGCCCGTTTTACTTTGATTGATTTAATTATGGATTGCTGCCATGTCTCGTGGTGTCGTAGTCGTATTCGAATGTATTGGGTAAAGATTGGTCGAGAAATTGGATTGTTAGTGCGAAATAGAAGCAAAAGGGCAGAAAATGGAATTCTGCTGATGTGACGCTCATCACAAGCTGGTTACAGTCATTACAATCGTTACGATCGTCATGTGCCCATTACGACCGTCATGGCTGTCACGGTCGTGACACGCATTATGCTCGTCACACTTACAAAATCCAGTAACTGCAGAATTGGAACGTACACGTAAAAGGCTGAGAAAGTGGAACTAACTTATTCGTATTTTCACTTATTCTCAATTCTGTTTTCATTTGGAAAGAAAAGAAAAGAAAAACAGAAACCGTAAGAGAAAGTAACGTGGTAGAGAGAAGTTGAGAGCAGAGAATTACCCACCAGAGAAATCGGAAGATAGTTGCAGAAAAGTCGCCGGAGAGCAGAATCAGAACCGGAAGCTTGGAATTGGCCTCTATTCAAGGTAAGGGTGGGGTTCAATTCTATAACCGTGAGTATGATCGAGTTCATGTAGGGAATCGAATCATGGGTATAGTTTTCGTTAAATGATAAACGTTAGGGACGAAGTTTGTTTGTGTCTGAGGAAAGTTTATCTGTCAGTAGTATTGCATGATATTGCGTAGTTAATCCTATAATTAAATATGTGAGTACAAGTAGTAATGTCGTTCTTGCAAAATTGTGCTGAGTCCTTATATGTTGAAAGGATGTTGTTATTGTTCTCGTACATGAACAGGTGGAAAATGGTGAGTTCATGAGTTGTATGAAGTTGTGATGTACTGTTATGGACAATTTGGTTGTAGGCTAAAGGCTTTGTTGTATGGTCGTTATGGTTGTGTTGTAGTCCATAATAGATGCATTTCATGGCATAGCACCTGGTTGGCCTGTATTGGCGTTGGTTGTACCTGTATTGGCGGCCTTTAATGGCAAATGAATTGGTTGTGGAGTGTTACTCCAAAATTGGTACCGCATGCATGTGCATAGTCGAGTCGCATGATGTCGCATCGTTATGTTGGTCGTATATCATTGTTGTATGCGTGAGATATGTATTTTCTTGCAAATTATTGTCGACCATGTTTGTACATTTACGAAGATTATAATGTTGTGATATGATTCTGACATGATTTCTATCATGCCTTATGTTACAATGTTGATACCTCACCCTTTACGTTGTATGTTACCTCCGTTGGTGGTAATTTGCAGGTAACTCGGAATAAAGTATCATTTTCGTTTAAGGTGTCGTCGGTCGCTCTGATACGTAGCACTCTTGGGGAGATGAACGATTAGTTTTATTGTAATATTTGATTTCCTTGTTACTGACTTTTATGGTTGAAACTAGTTGTTTTCGTGAATTTATGCAAGATTATTACTTGCTGAATTTTAGTGGAGTTCAGTTGTAAAACATTATTTGCCTTGTTTTGGCTGACTATGAGTTGTTTGAAAGCTTATTACATTCCGCTGCAAAATGACAGGTTGTCTTACAATTAAAATGCTAAGCTGAGAATTATTGTCGGTTCATTCGAACTTGTGCTATGTATGTTAGTAGATGAATTTAGCAGTTGTACGGTTGTCTTTTAAGTTGAAAATGTGACATCTCTAGTTGATGCACTCTGATTTACTTAATTATCCGTTTGGTTAGAATGAGGTGTTACAGAAGGCATACATTGCTTGGGATGACAACGAAATAAGTTCTTCATCGGATTCCGATAGTGATCAAAGCACAAATCTAGGATTGATGGCATCACATCATTCTGACGATGAAGACAATAAGGTTAGTAGTGATTTCTCTATTTTTTATAATGATGCTCAAGGAGAAATTGATGAACTTTTAAGTGAGTGCAAAATTCTATATAAAAATATTTCATCTCAAAAGAAACAAATATCAATTTTAGAAGAAAATATTGAGGAAATGGAAAGTAATTTTAAAGATTAAAAAGAAAAATTAATTAAGAATTTTGCATGCACTAAATGTGAGTCACTCTCTTTTCAAATAGTCCAATTAAAAAGGGTCCTAAAAAGATATGAAAAAGGAAATATTGGATTGGAATGTGTTCTTAGTAATCAAAGATACTCTAATTATAAAAGTGGTCTTGGTTACTCAAAATTTTCTAAACAAACTTCTAACAAGACCATCTTTGTCAAAGCTAAAGAACAAATTCCTATGGAAAAAGGTGACAATCATAAAAAGGTTCATCAATATTTCAAGAAGAAAAGAAACAATAAAAAAGAAATCTTATCCCTCTAGATATAAAAGCAATTTTGAGCCTACATGTTTCTATTGTGGTATAAAAGGACATACTCCAAATACATGTTATATTAGAAATTTTAGTGTTGCTCAAGGCCATTACGTATGGGTAAAGAAAGGAACTAACTTTGAAGGACCCAAGGCAATTTGGGTACCTAATAAAACTTAACTCTTTTTTGTAGGTATGCTTGAAGACCTCTTCAAATGAATGGTATCTTGATAGTGGATGTTCGAGGCACATGACGGGTGACTTGAGCAAATTTAAACATCTAACGCTTAAGGCCAAAGGATTTGTTACTTATGATGACAACAACAAAGGAAGAATCCTTGGCGTATGCATCATTGGTTCACCGCCTTCAACAACTATAAAAGATGTCCTATATGTGGAAGGTCTAAAGTGTAACACCCCCTTTTTATACCCCCAAATAATCACATAAACAATTAGTCACATATTAAAAAAATTTCATCAGAGTATAGTTATAAACATGGTATAAAAGAGGTGCGTCATATTACGCTTGAAATTAAAACATACATCACCTGCTCAACAAAAGATATGCAACAGTGGGGTAACTATACAACAGAGGAATTTAGTCCTTACACCCACATCTCAATATTTAGAATAAAAGCGGAAAATCTAAACATTGATAACATCAAATATATATATATATATATATATATATATATATATATATATATATATATATATATATATATGTCATCCAATATAATTCCACAACAAAGTCATGTTTACATAAACATCCAACAACAAGATACATATACAAATGTATCACAAAAGAATCACAAACATCCTAGCTACCCGGTGCTACATATCAGAGCCGACCAACCAAAAGAATGAAGACACGCTTCACAAAAAGACCTCCAGCAAACCTACTCTGTAATGCCTCATAGAGCACCATAAAACAGCAGAAGAGTGAGAAATATTATCATAATAACAATGCATATAATCATATATATATATATATATATATATATATATATATATATATATATATATATATATATATATATATATATATATATATATATATATATATATATATATATATATATATATATATATATATATATATATATATATATATATATATATATATATATATATATATATATATATATATATAGATAGATAGATAGATAGATATCTATATATATATATATATATATATATATATATATATATGTATATGTATACATATACATATATATATATATATATATATATATTATATATATATATATATATATATATATATATATATATATATATATATATATATATATATATATATATATATATATATATATATATATATATATATATATATATATATATATATATATATAACCAAGCATATTCATCATGCATACTTTCAAAATTCTCATCATTCCACATAAACATACACATTTATGTTTATTCACCAATGCACAATTATAAAGATGATAAATGCAAATCATAGAGACCGACTCACGACTCTATGCAAATGCAATGCGGTACTGACTCAATCATCACAAGTTAACTCAGGAACTTATTGGAATCATCGCTCACACCTCACATAGGCACACGATGTTCACCCATTGCTCACACCTCACATAGGCACATAATGTTTATGGATTGCCCACACCTCACATAGGCACACAATCCAATTGCTCACACCTCACATATGCACACAATCATTTGTAATCATCGCTCACACCTCACATAGGCACACGATGTTACAACGGATTCTCATTAGAATCCCACAACGCAAGAATGCACATCATTATGCTCCACATGCAAAATGACTCAAAACACTCTTGAAATGCATACATATTCACAATATATATTCATGTATTCATCTCATTCTATCACATACAATCCATATACGTTCACATTCAATTACGCCAAATGGTAATGAACTCTATCACAATTATCATGCATTCACATTTAATTTAAACAATGCATTTATTTGCCAAAAGGTCACAATTCACAATAAATTCCACAATCTAGGATTCACGCCATACGGCTACCCACAACATATCATATAACAGCACGCATGCTACACGTTCGGGATAAGGTTGATCACATCTGAGTCGAAGAATCGATGTTAGATGGAATAAAAATAAAATGTTGTGTTGTCATTCTTGCTAGCATGCTCGTTAGGCGAGCAGAATGGAGAGCCCATCGCTGCTCCACTCGCTCCAGCGAGTTTGGGTCTTTTTGATTCTGTCCAAGTCTGGGAGTGTTCGCTGGCAGCTCACTGGGTGCTCGCTTAGCGAACCCTTCACTATCCTACTCGCCCGTGATTCGTCTAGCGAATACTTTGCTACACAAACCCTCCATAATCCAAAAATGTCAGAAAGTCACAAAATCACCCGATTTTATTCAAACAAGTTCCAATAGTCTCGGCCTAACATTCCTCGACTAAACTACGCAATTTATTTTGAATTCTAACCGTAAAATTATCGGTTTCTATCGATTTAATCCAATTCGACCTAAAATGGAAAATGTACAAAAACAACCAAAACAATCCAACAAACACATACATAATCATATACATTGATAAGATAATAAGATTTCACACCCTTACCCGGTTAAATCGATTCCTAGAAGTTGTTTTGAAGATCTACAAGCTTTTCCTCTTTTTCTTCTCTTTTCTCTTCTTCCTCTTTCTTTCTCTCCCTTTTTTCTCCTTTCTTTCTCTTTTCTTCTTTATTTTTCTTTCCTCTCCTCTTTATCTCTTATATCTTTCTATTCTAATTCTCTTCTATTTCCTTTTTCTCTCAAAATATCTAATAATTTATTTTCTCACAAAATTTCTAACTTAACATTAATTAAGAAATATCTAAAATACCCTCCAACCTAATTTCCCCGAAAACTCTCAAAAACGATAAAATAACACAATATGCAAACATAACATATTAACACACCAATTCCACAAATAAAATAATAATCACCCAAATAAAATAAAAGACTCAACAAAAATGGGAAATTAGAATCGGGGCGTTACAACTCTCCCCCACTTTAGAAATTTTCGTCCTCGAAAATCTTACCTGATCCAAACAACTCCGGATACGACTCTCGCATCCCACACTCTAATTTCCAAGTCATATTGCCTTCCGAAGCGCCTCCCCACGTGTCGCTACTGCGAAAAAAGGGGGCCGGAAATGAATAACAGAGTCGCCACCTATCGTTATTTATCCCAAAGGAGGGAAAGGAAATGATCGGAAAAAACCTAACGAGAACGGGAAAAGACGAGGTCATCACAACCAAGTCTTAGGTTCGAGAGTCAGTTACGCAAGGGGAAGGTATGAGCACCCTTCACGTCCATCGTACTCGACGGGATCCATGCTTGTTGTCTATCTAAAAGGGGTGTGTTGATACTATCTACGCTAAAGGCTTACGGGCAAAAGGGAAAAGAAAGAGAAAAAAGGACTCGACAGAGCTTCGCCGCTCTGGGCCTACGTATTCCCTTGTGCAATGGGAAAGTCAGAGTCAACGTAGTTCGGCTAACTATGGCTAAAGGGGGGAGGTTGCTCGTTAAGACATCGCATCTTATGCCTACGTATCCTCGTCTGGTACGAGAAATCAGAGCAAACGTAGTTCGGGCTGACACGACCATAGGTTGGTTCAAGTGTTTTAACCAAGTAAGGTTAACAGACAGTTCTAGCAGTTTGGTGTATGCAGCTCGACCATTGGAGACTTAGGCGTTACCGTTTGCGATAGAAATAAGATTTAACAACACTCTTGTTTATGAAAAGGTTTTCCTGAATTAAGGGTCCCAAAGGGACAAAAAAGGTTTGAAGTTTGTTTGAATCCTTTTAGAGAAGAAGTGTCTTTTAGCTTTTCGGTGGTAACTCATGTTGCACTAAAGACTTGTGACTTGGGAACGAATGCGTCGCATAGCATCCTAAGGATGTACACTAAACACTCTAGGTAATTGAGAGGTAACCACTCAATCACCATTCCCCAAGTAGCTTAAGGCTCGTAGCGTACAACACTTGTCATTCTTTATTAAGTGTTTTAAGAAGTTTTGAGATGAGAAGAGAAGACGCAAACTCTAAGGGGAAACTACTCAACCTTAATGTTATCATGCAATATGCTCCTAAAGTTGGGATTACAAAAGGGAAATATCTACCTAATGTTATCATGCATGGTTTAGATCCTAAAGTCTATCATAATCATCCTTAAACAAGGAGATTAGAGATCCTAAGGGAACACGACCAAAGAAGGAAAAGAGGAAGGAAAATATGCGAATGCAAGGATGGAAACATAGAATGCACAAATAGAATGAAAGTGAGGGAGGAAAATAGCGTGGGTCAGTAGCCTCCACAAGCACATCTCGACCTTAAGCATGCACATGAAAATGCAAAGAGATACATTGAAACAAAGTATAAGCGTAACAACATGTGGGATGAAATGGCCTAAACCATTCGGACATCAACCACGAAGTCACAAACCGAAGTTAAAAGAAAATGCCAAAAATAAACCTAAGCCAAAGTTAGGATGACAGGCTATACGAGGACAACAAGGTACTCATAATATGCACTCGACCATAAGCATCACCAATATTGGGTAAAAGAAAATAGGCACGACACGAATGAAAGTCCTCGAGGATTCATCACTTTAGGCAAGCTTTAGGTTCCTCCTAAGGAGGGACCAAACCACCTTAAATGACACTCCAAGGTCATAGGACAACAGGGAATATGGGAAAAGTGTGCCCAAGCACAGCAGCAAAGCAAACAAAGAAAACAAGAATGCATCATTTTGAACGACAACACATAAGTGTGTACCTGAACAGAAACCGACGAGCACGTGTCGATCATGATTAAACACTCAATACCAGTGACATATATCTAAAATATTTCACTCCTAATGCATCAAAACAATCCTTGAAGATTCGAAGTGAAATGATACCAAAACAATCATGAAAAACAGCAAAACATGCCCATTGTTACAATGTTAATCGATTAACGTCAGGGGTTAATTGATTAACCATTGAAAAATGCTTGAAAATTTGAAAGTTTGTGTTGGTTAATCGATTAACCATATAGGTTAACCAATTAACACTGTTCCAGAGGCGAAAAACAGCGAAAAGCAGTAGGAAAAAATCACTTTTTCAGCACTTATCACTTAAGCAAACATCCATATGATCTCATGATTAATTATGCATGAAATTAAACCATAAACCAGTGATCTAATGGACATGTAAACATATTTAAACAGAAGATACAAATCAAATGGATCAAATCAACCACAAATCAAAATATGAATGTTACTACATAATGCAAACAGGCTCAGAATTGCAACATGTTTAGGGTTCCAACCTTCGGATCGGAGAATTGATCCGGTGATTGTTGATTCGCCTCGGATGTATAGACCCAAGCAAGAAACCTTGAAGAACTTTGAGATCCAAACCGATTTCGCCCTCCAAGAAGCGGATCCAGTGACGATTGCAAATGAAGGTTACAACTCGAGAGATCAAGGATTCCGATGAAGAATCGATGATCTCAAAGGATGAAGAGCTTTGAGTGAGGGTTTTAGGAAATGGAGAGAGTAGGGAATTTCATAGTGTGAGTTCTGAAAAGTGGATTATGAGGATTAGGATTGTGAGGTTTGGAATGAAACCCTTTAAATACTACTTAGGGTTGGATCCAAAGCAAGTAGGGTTGGAAAGTTAGGCTTGGAATATGGATTGGGCTTTTGGGGGGAATTCTGAAAATTAAAAGGTTCTAGATCCTTCCCTCCTGTGAAATTTGAATTTCAAATGATCAAAATGGGCCCCTAAGTGCAATTTGCTTGAAACTTCACGTGCAAGGCAAAATCTTCTTTGGTTAATCGGTTAACCATATGTGTTAACCGATTAACACTGCTGGATTTTTGAATATAAGATGTTTTTTCAAGTGGTTAATCGGTTAACCATATGCGTTAACCGATTAACGCTTGTGAATTTTGACTTTTGGCGCCTTTTGGTGGGAAGCTTGCCCGTTTGCCCGCTTCTTGCCGTTTGGGGCTCTGCTCAACTCCTGAAAGTCTTTTTCTGAATGCTATGATCATGAGAGTGTTGAATGTAGCCTGAATGTTGCTTCTGTACCTGCAAAACAAAAGTGGGAAACAGTCGCCCGACCCCCAGGGCAAAATAAATGCTGGGGTCTCTGACACTCGCCGTTCATTGCTGTGCCCCAAAAACGGAACTTGAGTCATGGACGTGTCTTGATCCCCTGTCAAAATAAATACTATGCGATGCAATGTAAATGCTAGAACAATGTAGTGAAACGTAATCCAGATAAGGAAAAGGTTGGTCAAATTTTGGGGTACAACAACTGTCCCTATTCAAGCGACTTGGACCTGAATGAGTGAAAAGCGAACAACTTTCAAACAATCGAGGTAAAAGGCGGTTGAATACCGAAGAACCCGGAAATTTGTCAACTGCGAGAAATAGAGCTGCGGCAACAATCCGAAGGTAATTGTACTGGTCTCAAAAATACTCCGCTGGGGAAATACAAAACAACGTCAAGGATAGCGCTATGGTCTGGATACTGCTTTGGCGAGAAGTCACGTTTTATGTCGGAGCCTGGATACTCAAAGGAAATAAACCGGAGCCTGGATTCTCAGAGGAATAAATTGGAGCCTGGATGCTCGGTAACCGCCTGAGTCCGGATACTCAGTACTTAGAGCCTGGACGCTCGAAGCAATTCGAAGCCGGGATGCTTGACGCAAATCTGAGCCTGGACGCTCAGTAATCGGAGCCTGGATGCTCAAAATAAATCGGAGCATGGACACTTGATGCAGATGATCCGAGTTTGGATACTCGGTAAACGGAGCCTGAACGCTCGATGCGCTTCGGAGCCTGGGTGCTCTATAAAATGGAGTCTGAATACTCAGTGTTGAACTGAATCTGGATATTCAGTGGTCGGAGCCTGGGTGCTCAATGCAAACCTGAGTCTGGATACTCGGTGGCAAATTTAAGCCTGGATACTCAGTAATCGGAGCCTGGATGCTCGAAATGATCGAAGATATATTCATCAGGATCTGGATATCCTTAGAGTTCAAATCAGACGACGTCACTGGGAAATGATACACGCTGTGATCTGGATACCACGCGATCTGAGAGAAATCATTAGGTGCCACGGTATGGATACCACATGGCGACTGAAGATAATAACAATTACCGTGATCTGGGTATCACGGAGCACCGGATGAACTAACATGGCCTGGATACCCTATCTTCCTGTGCTGGAGTCTGGGTACCCAACGGAACGAGCGTACGCAATGGTCTAGATACCTTAGGGCACAAGGGCACAAATACACCTACGTGATCTGGACATCACTAGGAAACTCAATCGGAGTCGTATACTCGACGGACGAAGAAATTCGGTAATCATCATGGTCTAGATACCATTCGGACAAAGATGACCAACTATTGGGGAAAATATAAGCCGGGTCTGGATACCGCACGGGCTGACGGAAACATATCACATTGTCATGGCTTGGACACCACATGGTGCTAAAGGCGAAATCATCAGCCGATGTTCAATGACGCTGCCGGGTGAGAAACATAAGTCAGGTCTGGATACCATGCGGGCTAACGAGAATCTTATGGTCTGGATACCATTCTTCAACTTGCTACGGTCTGGGAACACCATATGGTGCTAACATTAATCAATCACCTGTTGGAGACATTCCTGTAAGCAAAGAGGTAACAACCTGGTCCATGTTTCACATGCAAATGTTTTTAAAAATGGTGTGATGCTCCACACAAGGTGGAAATGCTACGCGTTTTTAGGTAGATGCTATGCATGCATGCAGATGCACTGGAACTGACACAGCAAAATAAATGCTAAGGATACAGAAATCATCCTGCCAGGGAAAGGAAATAACCCTGCAGGGGATAACTCACTCATGCCAATAGCGATTAGGCTTAATCTGAGATAGAACGGGCTCTGGAGAGGCTTCTCAACTGGGATAAAATTCGTACAAGAACGAGGGAATCAACTATGCTGGGGAGACCTCAGTCTGCGCTGCTGAAAGCTACATACTTATCAATAAACTGACGAGGGGCGAAAAGCATCGGGCCACTGCTAGGGGAAACTCTGCCTCTACTCTGTGGGTACACCCGAACATCGATTCGCTGGGGAGTAAGCGCGTACTTGTACTCTACAGGGATTAAATGTGCACTGGCAAACTGTCCGGGGGGCAAACGGACATACCGCGTACAAATCTACTGGGATAGAGATGTATTTCAACTGCTGGAGAACCCGCACTGCCCGAGAAATAGACGGATCCATTCGTATCTTCCTGGAAATTTGCCCCACGGGTGACAATCTGCAAGTGACAAAGCAAACAGGACGTCCTATACAACAGGGCTATCTTGGTCATCATCCGTGACATTGTTCAATTAATATCAAAGTTTTAACAATTATTGGCCAAGGCCTACAAGTTTATATATGCAAGTTCATCGAAAACAACTGACGTTTTTCACAAACAAAACAGTAAAAGTTAAAACAAGCACACAGACAAGTACTGAATAACATATGTTTATTGATGGATGGCCTGTAAATAGGCGAAGTTTTACAATCGATTGCAACTCCTGAAAAGAGGAAGATGCGCAAAAATACAGATATGCATAAAGGAGAATACAAAAGTGGTGCACATTAAATAAGATGTACCAATATCGGCAATATGGCACAGACAAACACCATAAGTTGATTCCTCTATGACTCGCCTGACCTCGGAAACTTACCGATGCTCATTCTTCAAAAGAGATTGATTCGGATAAACAACCCTCAGGTTCTTCCAAGTCCACTAAGCAATGAAATCATACCGCAGACCACAGTTATTTGCTTTTTAATCCCTAACTTTTTCCTAAATTGCCTTTGCGGGTTTTCGATTCACCGGGATACCCATTTTTGCCAAAGTCGCCTTTTCAGGGTTTTCGACTTTGCGGGTTTACATTTTTTCATTTTTTATCCCTAATTTTTTCCCGAACCTATCCTTTTTATGGTTCGCTGGATGCCCTATTTTTGCCTGGATTTCTTTTAATTCCAGCGGGTCATTTTAGGCAAAGTATTTTTTAACAGCTGTCTGCATTCACAGGGGATGTAAAATCCCTCACCATCCATCGTGGATAAACAACAGGCCCCTCCCTAGAAGACCTTTCGCAAACGTATGGACCTTCATAATTGGGAGTCCACTTGCCCCTCTGATCCGAGTGTGGTGGGAGAATCTTCTTCAACACAAGATCACCCGTCTGAAAGCCTCGAGGGTGCACCTTCTTATCATGAGCTTTTCTTCATCCGACTCTGATACAACTGACCGTATGCGACGGATGCCAGCCTCTTCTCATCTATTAGACTCAACTGATTCAATCTGTTCTTGATGCATTCTGCCTCATCGAGCTTCACGTCGACCAGAACTCTTAAAGAAGGAATCTCGACTTCCAACGGTAGGACAGCCTTCCATACCGTACACTAGTGAGAAAGAAGTTGGCCCCGGTTGATGTGCGTACCGTCGTACGATAACCATGCAAGGAAATGGCAACATCTCATGCCAATCTTTGTAAGTGATAACCATCTTTTGCACTATCTTCTTAATGTTCTTGTTGGCCGCTTCGACAAGCGCCATTCATCTTCGGCCGATATGGCAATGAGTTGTGATGTTCAATCTTGAAGTTCTAGCATAACTCCTCCATCATCTTATTGTTCAGGTTCGAACCATTGTCAGTAATGATTCGCTCGGGAACTCCATATCTGCAGATGATGTCCCTCTTTATGAATCTCGCCACTACTTGTTTGGTCACATTAGCATACGAGGCTTGCCTCCACCCACTTGGTGAAGTAGTCGATAGCTACCAAAATAAAGCGGTGTCCGTTAGAAGCAGTGGGCTCGATCTTACCAATCATATCGATTCCCCACATGGAGAACGGCCAAGGGGATGACATAACATTCAACGGACACGGCTGCACATGAATCTTATCTGCATAAATCTGGCATTTATGGTTCTTCGCGAATTTGAAACAATCGGACTCCATTGTTAGCCAATAGTACCCTGCTCGTAGTATCTTCCGAGTCATGGCATGTCTGCCGGCATGCGTGCCAAAAGTACCTTCGTGGACCTCTTCCATGAGCAAGCTTGCTTCTTTTTCGTCACACACCTGAGTAACACTAGATTCATGATTCCTTCTGTAGAAAACCCCATCCGGGTTGAGATAAAAGTTTCCAGACAACCTCCTAAGAGTCTTCTGATCCCGGGTCGACGCCCCTGGCGGATACTCTTGTTCTTAAGGAAATCCTAGATGTCATAAAACCATGGCTTACCATCGGAAGCCTTATCAATGGCAAATACGAAAGCGGGCCTATCGAGGAGAGAGATGACAATCCTCGGAGCTTCATTCCAAAAATTGACCTTGTACATTGAAGATAGCGTTTCCAGAGCGTCTGCCATTTGATTCTCTGCTCTTGGCACATGGTGGAAGTCTATACGGTCAAAAAATGTAACAATCTGTCGCTACCGCGAAAATAAGGTGCCGGAAAAACAGAAGAGTCGCCACCTTTCGTTATTTATCCTCAGAACGGGAAAGGAAACGATCGGAAAAACCTGACAAAAAGGTATAAAACAAGGTCATCGCAACCATCGTTCGGGAGTCGGTTACGCAAGGGGAAGGTATTAGCACCCCTCACGTCCATCGTACTCGATGGGATCCACACTTGCGAGTTTGTCTACGGGTTGGTTTAAATCTATCTACCTATCAAGGCTGGCTTAAAAGAAAAGAAAATGACTCGGCAAAGCGTTGCACTTTATGCCTACGTATTCTCATCAGAGAATGAGAAATCAGAGTCAACGTAGTTTGACTAACTACGGGTTACGGGGAAGGTGGCTCGCCAATACGTCAGTATTGTGCCTACGTACTCCCAACAGGTATGAGAGATCAGAGCTTATGTAGTTCGGGATAATACGGATTACGGGAATTCAGATTCATACTGTTTTATCGAGCAGGGTTACAAACGGTTCCAGCAGTTTGGCGTACGCAGCTCGACCCTTGGAGACTTAAGCGTTACCGTTTGCGGTAGAACTGGAAATTAACGACACTCTTTTCTTCAGAAAAGCTTCCTTTGCATTATGGGGCCCACGGGCAAAAAGGTTGTAGTTTGTTTTCTGTCTTTTACGGAAGAACTGTTTTTTATGGATGTTTGCAACTAATATCGCACTAGAGACTATGACCTGAGAGTGAATGCATCGCATGTCACCCAAAGGGTACCATACTAAATATCCAGACTGTTGAAAAGAAACTCTCCAAAAATCCTTTCTCAGATAGCTTAAGGCTCGTAACGTATGACGTCAGTTAACCTTTATTACTGTATTTTAATTTATTTTGAGATGAGAAGAGAGAATGAACAGGTTCAACTAAGGGGAGACTATCAAGTCCTAATGTTGTCATGCCAAGGATTCATCCTATGGTTGAGGTTTGAAACAGGAACTCCTAGAAGTTATCATGCATAGGTTTCAACCCTAAAGTTCTAATCATCACTTCCTTATCAAAGGAAGTGAGATCCCTAGGGAATCATGTCAATGATAAACAGAAACAGATAAAGCATCATCTTAAACAGTAAACAGATATACAGTAAAATTCATGCAATGAAAGTGAGGGAGGAAATGTGTGTGGGGCATCAGCCTCCACAAGCTCATCTCAACCTCAAGCCAGACATGAATAACTGCAATCATACAGAAGAAATAACATGCTATCAAGCAAACACAATAACTGCAATCATACAGAAGAAATAACATGCTATCAAGCACACACAAACCACATAGGCAAGGGAGCAGGCTCTACCGAATACCCGCAAGCAAAGCCATACAGTAAAAATACAAGCAGAGGGAGCAACTCAACCTCTAACGCAATCATGCTCCTAGTTCAGATCAATCTAGATATGAACTTATTCTAATGCATCAAGCAAAACACACAAGTCACAGCAATACAAATGCACAGAAAGCAAACTGACAGGCAAGAAAGCAGATCAACAGCTTCCACAACTTCACAGCAAGGCTCCTCTGACATCAGTTCAGTCCTCAGTCTGCAACTTCTCTTCAAGTCTTTCATCTTTAATAGCAAGTGTCAACTTGCTTCTTTAGGCTTCTAATACATCAAACATAAGTTTCAACTTATTCTTTCTTCTTCAAGCCTCAGCTCCAAAGTAAACTCCACCTTCAGGCTTCAATCCCACTAGCAAGCATCAACTTGTTCCTTCAGGCACTCTAAGCATTGAACTCACAAGTATCAACTTGCTTTCCAACTTCAAGCTTCAACTTCTTCATTCAATCTCCATTTGATCTTCTTCACACAAGTGTCAACCTGCTCTCCTGGATCTTCAAGCCTCAGCATCAATGGCAGTCTTCAACCACAAAGAAGTAGCAACTTCTATCATCTTCAAAGTTTCTAACAAGGAATTCCATCCTCTAGCAAGGGAGAAAGATTCATCTAACAAGAGCAAGATTTGGATGATTGACAGCAGAGTGAAGACCAAAGGTCACCACTAAGCATTCCATCATCAGAGAAAGGAACCCTCAAAGGTTCTACCAACTTGTGAAGAGCCACACATCCTACCAAAGGAGGGATGAGGCCTTTACAAGGGGACCTTATATCATAGGGAAGAATGGAAGTGATCAACACCTTCCATGTTTATGAAAGAAGAGAATCTATCTAGAAGCTCTGCCTGCAAACCCTAATCTTAACACCTAGTCAACACTACACCAAAAGAAGGAAGTCTTCACATCCAAGCTTCTTAATGCATCCCATGGTATCCCAAGCTTGTCTTCAAAACCATCCAAGGGTAAGAGAGGCAAGACCCTA
>CAWUDS030004746.1:0-23767 GCA_963859935.3 Lathyrus sativus | reverse complement strand
GAAAAATGATTGATATTTATAAAGCAACAACCTAAAACAATTTATAATTTTTAAAATTTTAAAATTTTGCGTATTAGTTAACTTATATGGATTTTTTGAATGAAAAAAATATTATAATAACAGAAGAAATCCGTATTAGTTAGGTGATTCAATGGATCACTTTACTTTTTACAAACTATTAAAATACTCTATCTTAATCTTTCATTTTTAAAATATAATTAATACGATTTTGTCAAATAGATGAAAAGTAAAGAGAAAGTTTTTTTTTGAATCAAACTTGTGGTATTAACTCAAAAATCACATTACAATCCAAGGCGATCACATGATCCAGCCAACAAACAAACTAATTAAGGTAATAGTAACCTAGCTATATGTGGTCTAAGCTTAGGACTAGTCCACCCTCTATATACTATGTTGTTTATAATACTATCTAGGCAATTCCTATTATCTGTTCTTTGATTAAAACAGGAATCATTCCGATACATCCAGAGCTCGTGAAGAGTTTCCGCGAGTGCAAGCCTAAATATATCAGATTTCCAGCCTTTCCCACCATAATTTCTCAGAGCCCATTGCATTTCCTATTTCCATCTTGTTGGGATGCGTTGAATGCCCATCCATTGAAGAACACCACTCCATATTTGCTTCAATTTGAAACAACAGAAAAATAAATGATCAATGGTTTCCTCTTCATTACAGAACCCACATTTGTTACTCTGGAGCATACCCAGTCTGAAGAGTCTAGCCTTGGTAGGTAGCTTGTCATGGCAGATCATCCATAGAGTAATAATTTCCCGGGGTCTGGCTCTATTGTGAAGAATAAGTTTAGCCCATATAACATTAGGAGTAATAGGTAGAAGACTTTGATATACTTTTCCCCCAAGGAATTTACCTGTTTGCAGTATTTCATTCCAAGTATTCTGTATATTTACTAGACTGTCCCTTTGTAGAAGAATAGTTTTGAAGATTCCCGAGTCTGAGGCCTTAGCAGTTATGGTCAGTATACCCTCGTATCTTAAGTAGTAAGCATGTATCCATCGTACCCATAGATCATCAGATTTCGCAAAGATATTCCAGATCAGTTTTATCATAAACATTCTATTCCATATTTCCAAATTCATCACATTTAGTCCGCCTTTCACATGTGGTTTACAAACATTATCCCACGCCACTGAACTCTTCCTACTGATAGTATTACCCCCTGTCCACAGAAAGGACCTGCATATTGCATTGATCCTATTAATCACAGTTTTTGGAAACCAGATACATTGCATCCAGTAGGTAGTGATGGCACAGAGTACACTCTTGATAAGTTGTAGCCTGCCTGCATAACTCAACAGTCTAGAGCTCCAATGAGTTATTCTACTTAATAATCTGTCTAACAACGACATGTAATGGATAATAGCAAGACGCTTACTAGTCACCTGAATGCCAAGGTATCTAAAGGGAAGGTTCCTTCTTGGTAGGAAGTTAGCTGAAGGATGGCACACTTGACATTAGCAGATACATTACTAAAATACACCCTACTTTTGGAAGGGTTTATTTTCAAACCTGTAGACTCCAGAAACTTGTTCACAGTTAAATGCAGGATATCCATGGACCCATAATCTCCTCTAGAAAACAACAACAGGTCATCAGCAAAGGTTAGGTGGGTGATTTGCAGTCGTTCACATTTAGCATGATGATTGAAGTCAGGGTTTTTTTGCATTCTGAACAGCAATCTACTCAGATATTCCATAATAATTACAAAAAGGAGGGGGGATAATGGATCCCCTTGCCTAATACCTCTTCTAGCTTCGATCTTATCCGTATACTTCCCATTAATATTAAATCGGTAAGAAACTGTAGTCACAGTGGTCATAATCCAATCAACAAATCTCGTAGGTAATCCTACTTCATTCAGAATATTTTCAAGCGCGCCCCAATCCACCATGTCATAAGCTTTTTGGAGATCTAGTTGCACCATACATCTAGGAGGACCATTACTCCTAGTATAACCTTTTAAAAGTTCCATAGCAAGTAATATGTGAGAGTGGATTTTCTGACCCGGTACAAACGCTGCCTGCGCTTTACTTATGATGCTTCCTAATACCTTACCAAGTCTAGCTGTGAGGATCTTTGAGATGATTTTGTAGATTGTTGAGCATCCTGCAATTGGCCTATAATATTTCAGATTTTTGGCGTCCGGCTTTTTAGGGATCAGAGTAACAATTGTTTCATTGAAAGCTTTATAAAGCATATTTTGCTCAAAAAATTCTGTAACAGCTTCAATGACATCTTTCTCAACAATTTCCCAACTGTCCTTGAAAAATTTCCCACCGTATCCATCTATGCCTGGGCTCTTGAGATCACCAATCCCTTTCAACGCAGCAATGATTTCAGTAGCAGTAACCGGAGAAATTAATTCAACTCTTTGTTCCATGGACAGTTGAGGTCCCTCCCTCATAACATCAATGTCTATCATATTAATTCTAGGTTCTCTAGATCCCATTAGTTTCCCGTAAAATTCGCATACCTCTTTTTCTATGTCTTCCTGGGTGTGAATACAAGTGTCATCTTCTTTAAAGAGTTGACTGATATTAGTAGCTGCAGTTCTGGATTTGAGGTAGGCATAGAAAAAGGATGAATTCGTGTCGGCTGTACAAAGCCAATTAATCTTTGACCTCTGTCGCAGCATTTGTTCCTGTAGTTCATGGAGGTGGGTTAGTTCATCAGTATAAGTCTTAACTTTCAAAATGGTCTCAGTGTTCATTCTGTCCACAGTGAGGCTTTCCTGTGCTTGTAGTAAATCTTGCCTTGTTTGGATTATGGTCTGTTGGAGATTTGACAGTTGTTTGCTCAATCTGCTAAGGGGGCCTTGTAATCTCATCAGTTTATGCCACAATCTTGCCATAGGTCTACCTTTAATTTCTTTGTTCCAACTCTACTTGACAGTATCATGATACTGTCAAGAAAAAGTATTTTAAATCTTAATATACTAATGTTTGTCTGACTATATATACTATATTTAAAATTTGAATTATATAATGTAATTTAATTTAAAACTTTAATGATTTTTAAAATATTAAAATTTATTTTCAAAAAATTTAATATCTCTAATATTTTATAAATTCACGTATTATTAACTAATATAGATTTTCTAAATGTAAAAATATTATAATATCACAAAATATCCACATTAGTTAACTGACTCAATGGATCACCGCAGTTGTCATAAACTATTAAAATACTCTATCTGTATTTTTAATTTTTAAAATATAATTAATATGATTTTTCCATATGGATGAAAACTAAAGTGAAAGTATTTTAAAACTAAATATGCTAATGCTTGGCTGAGTGTATATACTATATTTATAATTTTAATTATATAAAACAAATTAATATCAAATATTAATGATTTTTAAATTTATATAATATGTTTTACTTTAATTAAAATATAACTTATTCCTTACGTGTCTGTAACTTTTTAATTTTTAGAAAAATAAATTTTTTATATATATATATATATATATATATATATATATATATATATATATATATATATATATATATATATATATATATATATATATATATATATATATATATATATATATATATATATATATATATATATATATATATTTGAAATGTCATGAAATACATTTAAATTTTGTTGTTTTTATAGATAACTAATAACTTTTATACCTAGTTTAACTTTTGGTTGTTTACGTGACTATATATACTATATTTGTAAATTTCATAATTTAATATTTCTAACTTAATTCTATATATATATATATATATATATATATATATATATATATATATATATATATATATATATATATATATATATATATATATATATATATATATATATATATATATATATATATATATATATATATATATATATATATATATATATATATATATATATATATATATATATATATATATATATATATATATATATATATATATATATATATATATATATATATATATATATATATATATATATATATATATATATATATATATATATATATATATATATATATATATATATATATATATATATATATATATATATATATATATATATATATATATATATATATATATATATATATATATATATATAGTGATTTTAGAACTTGTTGGGACGAAGTCAATGCAGCAGTTGGAGCAAGTGGCATGACTCATCAATGTACTTGTCAAGGTCTTGCGCAAAATAAACGAATTTGCACTTGTCTAGTTAAATGTTAGTTATGAGAAATAGTCATTTATGTAGCGATCTGAAATATAATAACATTAGAGAGTTAATAAAATCTAATAATGTTATAATATTCTAAAAAATGTGTTGTTATTTTTAAATTTTCAATTCGATTTTATAATTACTAGCGTCCAAACGGGCACTCCGTTCCCGTTTGTCCGCTTTTTTTATTGCGCAACGCGTGAAAATATTAACAATGTCTTATTTTATAAGTTTGATTTTAATATAAATTATTTATATGATAAAATATAAATGTTTACCTGCGTCATAACATAAATGTTTATTTTTATTTAATATGTATTCGCATGAAAATATAAACAGCAGTTTTTGTCCGGTATTTGAGAAAGATCTTTCTATCAATAGATATGATTTAATGTTCGATATAAGGGAGAGGATACATCTTCTCTCTTTTACTTAGATAGATTTTTTTTAAGTGAAAGTGCCATCCAAATAATGTCGACTTTCCCCTTGTCCATTGATATAAATTCAATAAATCGGATCCAACACAAAAAGTTCTTCCAGATAACAGACTCACTAATCCTTGCAATCCCTGTCCATCCAAACACTTTTTCTCAAATTTCCTCCGCCACCTTATAGTGAAAAAAGAGATGGTTCAAATCTTCTTTCGGATAGAAAATACAAACATAGGTCATCTTCTCGATTGGAATATATCTAGTTTTGGCATCATTAAAAGCTCGACTAAGGTAATATATGGCTCTTTCGACACCATTGTCATCTTCTTGGGCTAATAAACTCCCTAGGGTCAAATCTGAGGCCGGAATGTACAGTCTCATGCATCTGTTTCTAACTTACGGTGCCAGGATATGAGGATTTTCTAAATATGGCTTGTTACGGTGCCAGGATATGAGGATTTTCTAAATATGGCTTGATTTCGTCGAACATCTTCTGATGCTCAAGTCTCCACACAAACTCTTCCTTCTTCAAACGAAGCAGTGGTGAAAATGTTTGTACTTTGCCGCTAAGGTTCGATATAAACTTTTATAAGAAGTTGATCTTCCCAAAATAATAATATGACAATTGATTTTAATAGGATCCCATAATTTAAAGTAGAGTACAACTCCAAAATTTCATTATACAATATTATACATAATCAATTTTATTACCGATAAAGAAGTTTAAATTAATGTTATCCTAAAATTTTAAAGAGAAATATATAATATAGTCTCAAATTAAATGTTATCAATAATTAAATTACATAAGTTTTCATAATGTAACTTAATATATGTGTTAACTTTTATGTTTATTTGCTTAATAAATTTTGAGAAATATTTTTGTTCTTATTCTATCTAAATCTTCTTATGGTTTTGAGTAATCTATAGCAATATATAAATACAAAATTTAGTTTTGGTGTAACCTAATTTCCTTTTCCATAATACGGTAATCCCAACCATCAAATTATTCCACTCACATTATTTATTTGCTTGAAAAAATTGGTTAAATAAAGTCACGTCACAATACAATTTTATCAATTCAAACAAAATTTAATGCGCGAATATTACATATTGTAAATAAAACTTAATATGTATCTGAATAAAAACAAAAAGTTTCATCATATAAATAGTTTATATTAAAATCAATATAAATAGTTTATAGTAAAATCAAATTTATAAAAAAAAAATATGTTGTTAATATTTTTGCGTGTTAGCGCAATAAAAAAATAGATAAACGGAGTGCCTATTTGGACGCTAGTTTACGTAAACTTAATATTTTTTCAAATATAAAACTGTGCCCGTTTGGATGCTAGTTTAAATAAACATTTTTTCAAATATAAAATCATCTTTAGATAATAGTAACTAATGTGATGTGATAATCTTCATTTTTTTTTCTTATACAGAAAAAGAAATACAAATTACACAACTTAGACGATAAAAAGATAACATAATAATAAATAAAAGAGAGTATTTTCTTGAACTTCCGAAATCGTATAAAGTTCTTCATTGTCTCTTAAGAGTATACACAACACCCATGATAGTCACAACCTTTCTTCTTGCATGATTAGTATATGAAGCAGCATCATGAATGATTTTTGTCAAGAAAACCTTGAGAAATAACATAGTTTCTTCATAGATCAAGCCACTTATCCTCTTGACACCTCCTCTCCTAGCCTATCTACGAATCGATGGCTTTGTAGTTCCCCAAACTTGTCGCGCAGAATCATCTTGTGCCTCTTTGCCCCTCCATTTCCGAGCCCCTTAATACCCTTTCCACGATTCGCCATTTTTGTAAGAAATTTTGAGAAACTGTTTATTCTTTTAAATTTTAAATGTGAAAAAGAGGAAGATGAAAGGGGTATTTATATATCATTATGAGCGGAAAATGAAGAAGATGTTTATCCTCTATCATTGGATTTAAAGTAATAGACGGTTTAGATTTGACTGAGTTTTTCAAAAAATTTTAATTATTTTATAATTTATTTTAAAAGATTGTTTTTAAAATAAAACAAAATATTGGTTAATCATAATTTCAAAAATTGTATTTTAAGAACTCCAATGAATTTTTTTAGGCAATTATAATTCACTTATCCATACAATTCATTAAATTGTATGAGAAAAATTATTGATGATAATGATCAGTAATTATTTAACTTTTTAAAAGATAATATGTAATTATGATTATTTTAAGTATGTAATTTATCAAAACTTAGAGTGTACGGACTTTATAATCATTATCATTCAGTTTTATTAAGAAAAAGTTTTGGATAAATTTAATCATAAATAAAATACATTATAAATCTTCAAAATTAAAATAATTAAATATATAATTAAATATAGTAATATTAGTTGAGTACGGAAGTTGTTATATGCTTCTATTTCGTTCAATAATGGGATTAGTGGGTTATAAAGCAGTTAATCATTTTAGAAGTTACTACTACATTTTTATTATCATTTCTTATTTAATTAATTTAATTAAGTAGAAAGTTGTTATATGCTTCTATTTCTTTCAGTAATGGGATTATGAGTTACTAGCGTCCAAACGGGCACGTCCGTGCCCGTTTGTCCGCTTTTTTTATTGCGCTAATGCGCAAAAATATTAACAGCGTATTTTTTATAAATATAATTTTACCATAAACTATTTATATTGATTTTAATGGTCTTTTCACATTCTCTTTACTTCTTATTATGCATCTCGATTATGTTGCACACGTTAGGTCTCCTATAGATTTGTCCTAACGATTTGTTATGCTGTCCTAACGATTAGTTTAAGATAATAATGCATCTTACTATAGATTAGTCAAAAGACCATTAAACATTAGTTTGTATTTATATTAATTTAATCCATTTTGCTCCCTCACAATCCTTTCAATGCATATAATTAGGGACTTCAATACTTAATGTCCCTAATTGGGCTGTACTATGTATTTGCTTATTTTTATTGTCTCCATTGTTGCTTTATCTCTTAAAGAAATAATCATAACATTGTAAAGGAAAAGAAACTTCATATCAATTAACAAAGAAGTATGATAAAGAATTAGAGAAGGAATTAGAGACTGGTGATCAAATAAGAGATGAAGATGAAAATTTTTTTTCTCTATTTATCTTTGACAAACCATAAATAGTGGAGTATGATGATGTATTTTTTTTTTATGTTGCCACTTAATGAATGAATTTCTATTTTCTATTCATTTATAAGTGTGTTTTGCACTTCCATCATTTTTGTAAGAGATGCATAGCTATCAAAATTGATTTTTTTTCCATTAAAAAAACCAACTTTGATAGTTATGCTCATCTTATAAAAAAACCGTATCATTTTGTTAGCACTTTATTTTTAAAAATTAAATAAATTGCGTACAACTTAAAGGATAAAATGAGAATGAAATAGGTCTGTCCAAAATCATATTTCTTCTTTATCTTTATCTATAGTTATATAATAGATAATAGTTATAGAATAAATAATAGTTATAGAATATATTAAGTAGAGTTTAGAGAAACCATAATAAATATTATAAAAAGAATTTTTTTTATGAGAATAAAAAGAAATCATAAATAAAAGTTAGGGAGATAAATACAAATAAAACCCACAAATAAATTAATCTCACATAAAGTGAAATAAACAAAATTTTGAGAGATTAAAAGTTTCATGTTCTTGTTAGACAAAAAAAATATATAAATTATTCTTCAAAAACTAAGTAAAATAGACAACGTATAAAGAGAAAATAATATAATAAACAAAATTTAAGAAATATGAATAAATTAGAATATATGTACAATTCCATACAACAATTTTTTTATACTTCACTGTCTTCAAACTAATTAAAAACAAAAACTTAATAAGGGTTGCCAAAAGAACATAACAGAAAAATTAAAGTTAATTTAAAGAAATACTACAGAAAAGATAGCAGTTACCATTATTATCTTTCTCTTTCATTTTCATCTTTGTTTTCTTTCTTCCATATCTTTAATTTGCTTCTCCAACATTTGTTCTCTCTCAATGTATCTAATGGGAAGAATATAAAATGGAGAGAGAAGATTGATTGGTTTAGAAACCGCATACAAGTTATGAAAGATGAAGAATAATAACTAACTAATAAGAGAATGTAATAAAATCAATTTATTAGAGACAAAATTTGAAATAAAAAAGCTACACCAAAAATGCTTATTGCCTTTATATATTGTTATAGATAACTATGTCTTATATAGTATTTTCATGCCTTTTAGGTTTAATTGTCTTTTTTTTTTTAAGTTAATGTGTATAAAATATAAATAGTGATTTTATATTTTTGTGTAAGAGTATTTATTACAAAAATAAATGCCTCATTTTCATACTTTTCTCAATGTATTTGTTTATAATTGGAGAAATAATATTAAGAAGTATAAACTTTTTCTAAAGATTCTTTTATTAATTTTAAGTAATAAAAAAAATTGTAAGTCAGATGATTATAGCTGGTTATCATTTCGTTGTAAACTGCCAGAAAAATTATCACATGCAATTATACATTGTAATATGGCTATTACCCAACTGTTTAAATTTGTAATATGGCTATTGCATCAGCAAAACCAACGTGATCAACAATGCAGGTTTTGTTTTATTTTAATTTAGTAAGTATCAAAAATTTATGGGATTACCCAGTTTTTGTTTCTAATTTATTATTAATTAATTAATTAAAAGTTTACTCAATAATTTTGAGTGTTAGAGTTAGTGGCTACATTTATTAATAAATGTTTTGCCTCAACGAATGTGAAGGACAAATGAACGTGTGTATTCAGTTTTAAGTGTTAGTGGAAGCTGAGATTAATAAAATTGAATTATAATTATTTTATTAATATTTATAAAATAACACGAATAAAATTAGAAAAAAGTAAAATGATATATAACATTAGATGATAAAAAAGTAAGAATCATAAAAACAACAATAATAGAATTTTATACATGTATTTTGTGAATCTCTAAATTATTATTATATAAACTATATATTTTCATGAGAGAAAAAGAGAAAAATCCCTTAAAATTAAAGAATCAAATATTTGTATTCATGACATCTATCTTTTCTATAGATAATTTCTCCCACAATTTTTTTATTTATTCTGAGAATATTTTTTATGATGCTTCAATATCTACGGTATAAAACAATGTAACTAAGAATTATTAAATAACTGTAAATTGAGAAGAGAAAACAAATTATAAAAAAGAAAGAAAAAAATTGAGAGAATTACTACTTGACAGATAAAAATCCATAAGTTGCTTATTTATTAAACAAACAAAGTTTTATATAAGTGTTAATGGCTGACGACCGTTATTTTAAGAAAATGATTTTTATTAATTTATTAAGGACTTAGATGGTCAGTGAGTTTAGATGAAATATATAATTTAACCTTACAGCACCCAATTCTTCTAATTTCACGCAATTGAACAACTCCTTGTATTTTTTCCAATTTTGTCATGTTACATGAGATAACCTTTAAATAAAAGAAATCAGAATTAAAGAAAATTAAAGTTAAATTAAAAAAAAAATTAGAGAAGTTGTTACAAACATACTAAATATCAATATCCTCATGACCACCATTTATCTCGACTTCCTTCTCTGTTTTCTCTTTTGTTCTTGATGAATGTTTTCTACAATTAGATTAAATGACATAGATTCTTCTAACTTCACGCAATTGAACAACTCCGTGTATTTTTCCTAATTTTGTCATGTTACATGAGATAACCTTTAAATAAAAGAAATCAGAATTAAAAAAAATTAAAGTTAAATTAGAGAAAATTAGAGAAGTTGTTACAAACATACCAAATATCAATATCCTCCTGACCACCATTTATCTCGACTTCCTTCTCTGTTTTCTCTTTTGTTCTTTATGAATGTTTTCTACAATTAGATTAAATGACATAGATTCTTCTAACTTCACGCAATTGAACAACTCCGTGTATTTTTCCTAATTTTGTCATGTTACATGAGATAACCTTTAAATAAAAGAAATCAGAATTAAAAAAAATTAAAGTTAAATTAGAGAAAATTAGAGAAGTTATTACAAACATACCAAATATCAATATCCTCATGTCCACCATTTATCTCGACTTCCTTCTCTCTTTTCTCTTTTGTTCTTGATGAATGTTTTCTACAATTAGATTAAATAATATAGAAGTTGAATATATTTCTTTTCTTTCTCTCTTTCATTCTCTTTCTTCTTAAATAAATTCTTAAATAAATGGGTTAAATGGGAATGAGAAGTTATTATTTTGATAGAAGTTTTTTAACCGCCTATGTAGTTGATTTTAGTAAAGGGTGTTAATGGAATAATAGTGTGAATTATTGGACAAAATTGGAAAATAAAAAGCTACACCAAAATAATCTATTGCCTTTATATATTGTTATAGATAAAGCAGTTAATTATTTTTAGAAGTTACTACTACTTTTTTATTATTATTTCTTATTTAATTAATAAATTATTTGTTATTAAAGATGAAGAATAATAACTTACTAATCTATTAACAGTAAACAAAAGTGTACAATGAAAAATAATAAACGGTTGGCGGTTAATAAACCTTTGTGTAACCGCCATTGTGAGAAAAAAAACTAAAAATTAAAAAAAAAATTGAAAAGGGTAAATTTGGAAGAAAAAAAAGCTACACCAAAATCATCTATTGCCTTTATATATTGTTATAGACGAGTTCAATATTGTACCCAATAAAATAACAATACATGAAAATCTATAATGATTAAACATTATTAGGGGCATACGGGTTTATTTTAAGGTTAGAGATAGCTGACATAGGTAGGTGAAAGTAAAGATATATGTTGTATATGCATCAAATGATAATGATCCTCTAAAACTTGGGCTTAAAGTTTTTATAGAAATTCCAAGGACTGAATTTTAGACCCTAGTGGAATAATGAACTCTTATAGGAGCACGGGAATGGGGTAATCCACTTTTATTCAAAAACGCATGACTAACTTCTCTGACTCCTTAGTCGCAACGTAATGGATTAAGGACATGTCACCTCTCATACTCTAACACTTCATGCGAGATGTCCATCAATCAAGTCTATTGTTTTATTAATCTAAATAATTAAAAACATTATTTACATTTGGGAATTCTCCTTTAAGGAGTTGGAGTAAAGGATTTAAAAATTTCAAACTAAACTATGTTTTATATGTTAGTGGTGTTTCTCAATTAGTATGTGTTTATTGAGTTAAATGATTATAAACTATTAGTGTATATTTTATTCTCTATCTCTGGTAACATCATTTATTCATATTTATTTAGTTTTATAAGAAAAATGATTGATATTTATAAAGCAACAACCTAAAACAATTTATAATTTTTAAAATTTTAAAATTTTGCGTATTAGTTAACTTATATGGATTTTTTGAATGAAAAAATATTATAATAACAGAAGAAATCCGTATTAGTTAGGTGATTCAATGGATCACTTTACTTTTTACAAACTATTAAAATACTCTATCTTAATCTTTCATTTTTAAAATATAATTAATACGATTTTGTCAAATAGATGAAAAGTAAAGAGAAAGTATTTTAAATCTTAATATACTAATGTTTGTCTGACTATATATACTATATTTAAAATTTGAATTATATAATGTAATTTAATTTAAAACTTTAATGATTTTTAAATCATTAAAATTTATTTTCAAAAAAATTTAATATCTCTAATATTTTATAAATTCACGTATTATTAACTAATATAGATTTTCTAAATGTAAAAATAATATAATATCACAAAAAATCCACATTAGTTAACTGACTCAATGGATCACCGCAGTTGTCATAAACTATTAAAATACACTATCTGTATTTTTAATTTTTAAAATATAATTAATATGATTTTTCCATATGGATGAAAACTAAAGTGAAAGTATCTTAAAACTAAATATGCTAATGCTTGGCTGAGTGTATATACTATATTTATAATTTTAATTATATAAAACAAATTAATATCAAATATTAATGATCTTTAAATTTATATAATATGTTTTACTTTAATTAAAATATAACTTATTCCTTACGTGTCTGTAACTTTTTAATTTTTAGAAAAATAAGTTTTATATATATATATATATATATATATATATATATATATATATATATATATATATATATATATATATATATATATATATATATATATATATATATATATATATATATATATATATATATATATATATATATATATATATATATATATATATATATATATATATATATATATATATATATATATATATATATATATTTGAAATGTCATGAAATACATTTAAATTTTGTTGTTTTTATAGATAACTAATAACTTTTATACCTAGTTTAACTTTTGGTTGTTTACGTGACTATATATACTATATTTGTAAATTTCATAATTTAATATTTCTAACTTAATTCTATATATATATATATATATATATATATATATATATATATATATATATATATATATATATATATATATATATATATATATATATATATATATATATATATATATATATATATATATATATATATATATATATATATATATATATATATATATATATATATATATATATATATATATATATATATATATATATATATATATATATATATATATATATATATATATATATATATATATATATATATATGTGTGTGTGTGTAGTGATTTTAGAACTTGTTGGGACGAAGTCAATGCTGCAGTTGGAGCAAGTGGCATGACTCATCAATGTACTTGTCAAGGTCTTGCGCAAAATAAACGACTTTGCACTTGTCTAGTTAAATGTTAGTTATGAGAAATAGTCATTTATGTAGCGATCTGAAATGTAATAACATTAGAGAGTTAATAAAATCTAATAATGTTATAATATTCTAAAAAATGTGTTGTTATTTTTAAATTTTCAATTCGATTTTATAACTACTAGCGTCCAAACGGGCACTCCGTGCCCGTTTGTCCTTATTGCGCAACGCGTGAAAATATTAACAATGTCTTATTTTATAAGTTTGATTTTAATATAAATTATTTATATGATAAAATATAAATGTTTACCTGCGTCATAACATAAATGCTTATTTTTATTTAATATGTATTCGCATGAAAATATAAACAGCAGTTTTTGTCAATAGATATGATTTAATGTTCGATATAAGGGAGAGGATACATCTTCTCTCTTTTACTTAGATAGATTTTTTTTAAGTGAAAGCGCCATCCAAATAATGTCGACTTTCCCCTTGTCCATTGATATAAATTCAATAAATCTGATCCAACACAAAAAGTTCTTCCAGATAACAGACTCACTAATCCTTGCAATCCCTGTCCATCCAAACACTTTTTCTCAAATTTCCTCCGCCACCTTATAGTGAAAAAAGAGATGGTTCAAATCTTCTTTCGGATAGAAAATACAAACATAGGTCATCTTCTCGATTGGAATATATCTAGTTTTGGCATCATTAAAAGCTCGACTAAGGTAATATATGGCTCTTTCGACACCATTGTCATCTTCTTGGGCTAATAAACTCCCTAGGGTCAAATCTGAGGCCGGAATGTACAGTCTCATGCATCTGTTTCTAACTTACGGTGCCAGGATATGAGGATTTTCTAAATATGGCTTGATTTCGTCGAACATCTTCTGATGCTCAAGTCTCCACACAAACTCTTCCTTCTTCAAACGAAGCAGTGGTGAAAATGTTTGTACTTTGCCGCTAAGGTTCGATATAAACTTTTATAAGAAGTTGATCTTCCCAAAATAATAATATGACAATTGATTTTAATAGGATCCCATAATTTAAAGTAGAGTACAACTCCAAAATTTCATTATACAATATTATACATAATCAATTTTATTACCGATAAAGAAGTTTAAATTAATGTTATCCTAAAATTTTAAAGAGAAATATATAATATAGTCTCAAATTAAATGTTATCAATAAATTAAATTACATAAGTTTTCATAATGTAACTTAATATATGTGTTAACTTTTATGTTTATTTGCTTAATAAATTTTGAGAAATATTTTTGTTCTTATTCTATCTAAATCTTCTTATGGTTTTGAGTAATCTATAGCAATATATAAATACAAAATTTAGTTTTGGTGTAACCTAATTTCCTTTTCCATAATACGGTAATCCCAACCATCAAATTATTCCACTCACATTATTTATTTGCTTGAAAAAATTGGTTAAATAAAGTCACGTCACAATACAATTTTATCAATTCAAACAAAATTTAATGCGCGAATATTACATATTGTAAACAAAACTTAATATGTATCTGAATAAAAACAAAAAGTTTCATCATATGAATAGTTTATATTAAAATCAATATAAATAGTTTATAGTAAAATCAAATTTATAAAAAAAAAATATGTTGTTAATATTTTTGCGTGTTACCGCAATAAAAAAATAGATAAACGGAGTGCCTATTTGGACGCTAGTTTACGTAAACTTAATATTTTTTCAAATATAAAACTGTGCCCGTTTGGATGCTAGTTTAAATAAACATTTTTTCAAATATAAAATCATCTTTAGATAATAGTAACTAATGTGATGTGATAATCTTCATTTTTTTTCTTATACAGAAAAAGAAATACAAATTACACAACTTAGACGATAAAAAGATAACATAATAATAAATAAAAGAGAGTATTTTCTTGAACTTCCGAAATCGTATAAAGTTCTTCATTGTCTCTTAAGAGTATACACAACACCCATGATAGTCACAACCTTTCTTCTTGCATGATTAGTATATGAAGCAGCATCATGAATGATTTTTGTCAAGAAAACCTTGAGAAATAACATAGTTTCTTCATAGATCAAGCCACTTATCCTCTTGACACCTCCTCTCCTAGCCTATCTACGAATCGATGGCTTTGTAGTTCCCCAAACTTGTCGCGCAGAATCATCCTGTGCCTCTTTGCCCCTCCATTTCCGAGCCCCTTAATACCCTTTCCACGATTTGCCATTTTTGTAAGAAATTTTGAGAAACTGTTTATTCTTTTAAATTTTAAATGTGAAAAAGAGGAAGATGAAAGAGGTATTTATATATCATTATGAGCGGAAAATGAAGAAGATGTTTATCCTCTATCATTGGATTTAAAGTAATAGACGGTTTAGATTTGACTGAGTTTTTCAAAAAATTTAATTATTTTATAATTTATTTTAAAAGATTGTTTTTAAAATAAAACAAAATATTGGTTAATCATATTTTCAAAAATTGTATTTTAAGAACTCCAATGAATTTTTTTAGGCAATTATAATTCACTTATCCATACAATTCATTAAATTGTATGAGAAAAATTATTGATGATAATGATCAGTAATTATTTAACTTTTTAAAAGATAATATGTAATTATGATTATTTTAAGTATGTAATTTATCAAAACTTAGAGTGTATGGACTTTATAATCATTATCATTCAGTTTTATTAAGAAAAAGTTTTGGATAAATTTAATCATAAATAAAATACATTATAAATCTTCAAAATTAAAATAATTAAATATATAATTAAATATAGTAATATTAGTTGAGTACGGAAGTTGTTATATGCTTCTATTTCGTTCAATAATGGGATTAGTGGGTTATAAAGCAGTTAATCATTTTAGAAGTTACTACTACATTTTTATTATCATTTCTTATTTAATTAATTTAATTAAGTAGAAAGTTGTTATATGCTTCTATTTCTTTCAGTATAGTGAGTTATAAAGCAGTTAATTATTTTTAGAAGTTACAACTACTTTTTTATTATTATTTCTTATTTAATTAATAAATTATATGTTATTAAAGATGAAGAATAATAACTTACTAATCTATTAACAGTAAAAAAAAGTGTACAATGAAAAATAATAAACGGTTGGCGGTTAATAAACCTTTGTGTAACCGCCATTGTGAGAAAAAAAAATTAAAAGTTAAAAAAAAAATTGAAAAGGGTAAATTTGGAAGAAAAAAAAGCTAACCAAAATCATTTATTGCCTTTATATATTGTTATAGACGAATTCAATATTGTACCCAATAAAATAACAATACATGAAAACCTATAATGATTAAACATTATTAGGGGTATACGGGTTTATTTTAAGGTTAGAGATAATTGACATAGGTAGGTGAAAGTAAAGATATATGTTGTATATGCATCAAATGATAATGATCCTCTAAAACTTGGGCTTAAAGTTTTTATAGAAATTCCAAGGACTGAATTTTAGACCCTAGTGGAATAATGAACTCTTATAGGAGCACGGGAATGGGGTAATCCACTTTTATTCAAAAACGCATGACTAACTTCTCTGACTCCTTAGTCGTAACGTAATGGATTAAGGACATGTCACCTCTCATACTCTAACACTTCATGCGAGATGTCCATCAATCAAGTCTATTGTTTTATTAATCTAAATAATTAAAAACATTATTTAAATTTGGGAATTCTCCTTTAAGGAGTTGGAGTAAAGGATTTAAAAATTTCAAACTAAACTATGTTTTATATGTTAGTGGTGTTTCTCAATTAGTATGTGTTTATTGAGTTAAATGATTATAAACTATTAGTGTATATTTTATTCTCTATCTCTGGTAACATCATTTATTCATATTTATTTAGTTTTATAAGAAAAATGATTGATATTTATAAAGCAACAACCTAAAACAATTTATAATTTTTAAAATTTTAAAATTTTGCGTATTAGTTAACTTATATGGATTTTTTGAATGAAAAAAATATTATAATAACAGAAGAAATCCGTATTAGTTAGGTGATTCAATGGATCACTTTACTTTTTACAAACTATTAAAATACTCTATCTTAATCTTTCATTTTTAAAATATAATTAATACGATTTTGTCAAATAGATGAAAAGTAAAGAGAAAGTTTTTTTTTTGAATCAAACTTGTGGTATTAACTCAAAAATCACATTACAATCCAAGGCGATCACATGATCCAGCCAACAAACAAACTAATTAAGGTAATAGTAACCTAGCTATATGTGGTCTAAGCTTAGGACTAGTCCACCCTCTATATACTATGTTGTTTATAATACTATCTAGGCAATTCCTATTATCTGTTATTTGATTAAAACAGGAATCATTCTGATACATCTAGAGCTCGTGAAGAGTTTCCGCGAGTGCAAGCCTAAATATATCAGATTTCCAGCCTTTCCCCCCATAATTTCTCAGAGCCCATTGCATTTCCTCTTTCCATCTTGTTGGGATGCGTTGAATGCCCATCCATGGAAGAACACCACTCCATATTTGCTTCAATTTGAAACAACAGAAAAATAAATGATCAATGGTTTCCTCTTCATTACAGAACCCACATTTGTTATTCTGGAGCATACCCAGTCTGAAGAGTCTAGCCTTGGTAGGTAGCTTGTCATGGCAGATCATCCATAGAGTAATAATTTCCCGGGGTCTGGCTCTATTGTGAAGAATAAGTTTAGCCCATATAACATTAGGAGTAATAGGTAGAAGACTTTGATATACTTTTCTCCCAAGGAATTTACCTGTTTGCAGTATTTCATTCCAAGTATTCTGTATATTTACTAGACTGTCCCTTTGTAGAAGAATAGTTTTGAAGATTCCAGAGTCTGAGGCCTTAGCAGTTCTGGTCAGTATACCCTCGTGTCTTAAGTAGTAAGCATGTATCCATCGTACCCATAGATCATCAGATTTCGCAAAGATATTCCAGAGCAGTTTTATCATAAACATTCTATTCCATATTTCCAAATTCATCACATTTAGTCCGCCTTTCACATGTGGTTTACAAACATTATCCCACGCCACTGAACTCTTCCTACTGATAGTATTACCCCCTGTCCACAGAAAGGACCTGCATATTGCATTGATCCTATTAATCACAGTTTTTGGAAACCAGATACATTGCATCCAGTAGGTAGTGATGACACAGAGTACACTCTTGATAAGTTGTAGCCTGCCTGCATAACTCAACAGTCTAGAGCTCCAATGAGTTATTCTACTTAATAATTTGTCTAACAACGACATGTAATGGATAATAGCAAGACGCTTACTAGTCACCTGAATGCCAAGGTATCTAAAGGGGAAGGTTCCTTCTTGGTAGGAAGTTAGCTGAAGGATGGCACACTTGACATTAGCAGATACATTACTAAAATACACCCTACTTTTGGAAGGGTTTATTTTCAAACCTGTAGACTCCAGAAACTTGTTCACAGTTAAATGCAGGATATCCATGGACCCATAATCTCCTCTAGAAAACAACAACAGGTCATCAGCAAAGGTTAGGTGGGTGATTTGCAGCCGTTCACATTTAGCATGATGATTGAAGTCAGGGTTTTTTTGCATTCTGAACAGCAATCTACTCAGATATTCCATAATAATTACAAAAATGAGGGGGGATAATGGATCCCCTTGCCTAATACCTCTTCTAGCTTCGATCTTATCCGTATACTTCCCATTAATATTAAATCGGTAAGAAGCTGTAGTCACAGTGGTCATAATCCAATCAACAAATCTCGTAGGTAATCCTACTTCATTCAGAATATTTTCAAGCGCGCCCCAATCCACCATGTCATAAGCTTTTTGGAGATCTAGTTGCACCATACATCTAGGAGGACCATTACTCCTAGTATAACCTTTTAAAAGTTCCATAGCAAGTAATATGTGAGAGTGGATTTTCTGACCCGGTACAAACGCTGCCTGCGCTTTACTTATGATGCTTCCTAATACCTTACCAAGTCTAGCTGTGAGGATCTTTGAGATGATTTTGTAGATTGTTGAGCATCCTGCAATTGGCCTATAATCTTTCATATTTTTGGCGTCCGGCTTTTTAGGGATCAGAGTAACAATTGTTTCATTGAAAGCTTTATAAAGCATATTTTGCTCAAAAAATTCTGTAACAGCTTCAATGACATCTTTCTCAATAATTTCCCAACTGTCCTTGAAAAATTTCCCACCGTATCCATCTATGCCTGGGCTCTTGAGATCACCAATCCCTTTCAACGCAGCAATGATTTCAGTAGCAGTAACCGGAGAAATTAATTCAACTCTTTGTTCCATGGACAGTTGAGGTCCCTCCCTCATAACATCAATGTCTATCATATTAATTCTAGGTTCTCTAGATCCCATTAGTTTCCCGTAAAATTCGCATACCTCTTTTTCTATGTCTTCCTGGGTGTGAATACAAGTGCCATCTTCTTTAAAGAGTTGACTGATATTAGTAGCTGCAGTTCTGGATTTGAGGTAGGCATAGAAAAAGGATGAATTCGTGTCGGCTGTACGAAGCCAATTAATCTTTGACCTCTGTCGTAGCATTTGTTCCTGTAGTTCATGGAGGTGGGTTAGTTCATCAGTATAAGTCTTAACTTTCAAAATGGTCTCAGTGTTCATTCTGTCCACAGTGAGGCTTTCCTGTGCTTGTAGTAAATCTTGCCTTGTTTGGATTATGGTCTGTTGGAGATTTGACAGTTGTTTGCTCAATCTGCTAAGGGGGCCTTGTAATCTCATCAGTTTATGCCACAATCTTGCCATAGGTCTACCTTTAATTTCTTTGTTCCAACTCTGCTTGACAGTATCATGATACTGTCAAGAGAAAGTATTTTAAATCTTAATATACTAATGTTTATCTGACTATATATACTATATTTAAAATTTGAATTAATAATGTAATTTAATTTAAAACTTTAATGATTTTTAAATTATTAAAATTTATTTTCAAAAATTTAATATCTCTAATATTTTATAAATTCACGTATTATTAACTAATATAGATTTTCTAAATGTAAAAATATTATAATATCACAAAAAATCCACATTAGTTAACTGACTCAATGGATCACCGCAGTTGTCATAAACTATTAAAATACTCTATCTGTATTTTTAATTTTTAAAATATAATTAATATGATTTTTCCATATGGATGAAAACTAAAGTGAAAGTATTTTAAAACTAAATATGCTAATGCTTGGCTGAGTGTATATACTATATTTATAATTTTAATTATATAAAACAAATTAATATCAAATATTAATGATTTTTAAATTTATATAATATGTTTTACTTTAATTAAAATATAACTTATTCCTTACGTGTCTGTAACTTTTTAATTTTTAGAAAAATAAATTATATATATATATATATATATATATATATATATATATATATATATATATATATATATATATATATATATATATATATATATATATATATATATATATATATATATATATATATATATATATATATATATATATATATATATATATATATATATATATATATATATATATATATATATATATATATATATATATATATATTTGAAATGTCATGAAATACATTTAAATTTTGTTGTTTTTATAGATAACTAATAACTTTTATACCTAGTTTAACTTTTGGTTGTTTACGTGACTATATATACTATATTTGTAAATTTCATAATTTAATATTTCTAACTTAATTCTATATATATATATATATATATATATATATATATATATATATATATATATATATATATATATATATATATATATATATATATATATATATATATATATATATATATATATATATATATATATATATATATATATATATATATATATATATATATATATATATATATATATATATATATATATATATATATATATATATATATATATTTGTGTGTGTGTGTGTGTTTGTGTGTCAATTTAGTTTAGTTGTTATTGTCTTTGCGATTTAAGAGTTTTACTAAGAAGTTTGTGTCTATTGAAATAAATATCATGACAAAGTTAGGAAGCATTCTTCTAATGGTATGTGTTTTGTTTGCTCTTATGAGCCACATTTTGGGATCTGGTGCTCTTATTAGAGGTATATACTTATCATAACTTTTTATATATTGTTAAATATATTTTATAAATATTTAAAAAAAAATAGTATATATGCTACACGCTAATTTAAATTATAATTAAATTATTTTTATTGAAATTTTGATTTCTTTACTGGTGTAGACGCAGGGTATACAGATGATATTGGTCCCTTTTGTCCTAAAAGTTTAAATGTGCCAGGAAAGTGTAGTGATTTTAGAACTTGTTGGGACGAAGTCAATGCTGCAGTTGGAGCAAGTGGCATGACTCATCAATGTACTTGTCAAGGTCTTGCGCAAAATAAACGACTTTGCACTTGTCTAGTTAAATGTTAGTTATGAGAAATAGTCATTTATGTAGCGATCTGAAATGTAATAACATTAGAGAGTTAATAAAATCTAATAATGTTATAATATTCTAAAAATGTGTTGTTATTTTTAAATTTTCAATTCGATTTTATAATTACTAGCGTCCAAACTGGCACTCCGTGCCCGTTTGTTCGCTTTTTTTATTGCGCAACGCGTGAAAATATTAACAATGTCTTATTTTATAAGTTTGATTTTAATATAAATTATTTATATGATAAAATATAAATGTTTACCTGCGTCATAACATAAATGTTTATTTTTATTTAATATGTATTCGCATGAAAATTTAAACAGCAGTTTTTGTCTGGTATTTGAGAAAGATCTTTCTATCAATAGATAGGATTTAATGTTCGATATAAGGGAGAGGATACATCTTCTCTCTTTTACTTAGATAGATTTTTTTTAAGTGAAAGCGCCATCCAAATAATGTCGACTTTCCCCTTGTCCATTGATATAAATTCAATAAATCGGATCCAACACAAAAAGTTCTTCCAGATAACAGACTCACTAATCCTTGCAATCCCTGTCCATCCAAACACTTTTTCTCAAATTTCCTCCGCCACCTTACCCTCCGCCACCTTACAGTGAAAAAATAGATGGTTCAAATCTTCTTTCGGATAGAAAATACAAACATAGGTCATCTTCTCGATTGGAATATATCTAGTTTTGGCATCATTAAAAGCTCGACTAAGGTAATATATGGCTCTTTCGACACCATTGTTATCTTCTTGGGCTAATAAACTCCCTAGGGTCAAATCTGAGGCCGGAATGTACAGTCTCATGCATCTGTTTCTAACTTACGGTGCCAGGATATGAGGATTTTCTAAATATGACTTGATTTCGTCGAACATCTTCTGATGCTCAAGTCTCCACACAAACTCTTCCTTCTTCAAACGAAGCAGTGGTGAAAATGTTTGTACTTTGCCGCTAAGGTTCGATATAAACTTTTATAAGAAGTTGATCTTCCCAAAATAATAATATGACAATTGATTTTAATAGGATCCCATAATTTAAAGTAGAGTACAACTCCAAAATTTCATTATACAATATTATACATAATCAATTTTATTACCGATAAAGAAGTTTAAATTAATGTTATCCTAAAATTTTAAAGAGAAATATATAATATAGTCTCAAATTAAATGTTATCAATAAATTAAATTACATAAGTTTTCATAATGTAGCTTAATATATGTGTTAACTTTTATGTTTATTTGCTTAATAAATTTTGAGAAATATTTTTGTTCTTATTCTATCTAAATCTTCTTATGGTTTTGAGTAATCTATAACAATATATAAATACAAAATTTAGTTTTGGTGTAACCTAATTTCCTTTTCCATAATACGGTAATCCCAACCATCAAATTATTCCACTCACATTATTTATTTGCTTGAAAAAATTGGTTAAATAAAGTCACGTCACAATACAATTTTATAAATTCAAACAAAATTTAATGCGCGAATATTACATATTGTAAACAAAACTTAATATGTATCTGAATAAAAACAAAAAGTTTCATCATATAAATAGTTTATATTAAAATCAATATAAATAGTTTATAGTAAAATCAAATTTATAAAAAAAAAATATGTTGTTAATATTTTTGCGTGTTAGCGCAATAAAAAAATAGATAAACGGAGTGCCTATTTGGACGCTAGTTTACGTAAACTTAATATTTTTTCAAAATATAAAACTGTGCCCGTTTGGATGCTAGTTTAAATAAACGTTTTTTCAAATATAAAATCATCTTTAGATAATAGTAACTAATGTGATGTGATAATCTTCATTTTTTTTTCTTATACAAAAAAAGAAATACAAATTACACAACTTAGACGATAAAAAGATAACATAATAATAAATAAAAGAGAGTATTTTCTT